>JBBYHM010398646.1:0-13543 GCA_038381775.1 Adansonia rubrostipa | reverse complement strand
AATTGTAATCATCTAATTATTATGGGTAATAATCGTCCAACATAGGATTAGACAATTATAATTTTAAAATAATTTTAGCGATTTAAATTTAAAATAATTTTAAAATAATTAAACAATTACAGCTCTTAATTTAAAATAATTAGATGATTGCAATTTAAATTTTAAAATAATTAGATGATTACAACTTAAATTAAAATTTTAAATTAAACAAATTAAATTAAATATTTTAAAATAATTATACGATTACAATCTAAATAAATAAATTTACTGTCTTTAATCGTAAATGAAATATTTTAATAATAAAAACTATTATTATATTTATAATAATAATATTATCTTTTATGAATAATATAATCTTTTATTAATTTAAAAAAACCAACATCATAATAATAATAATAATAATAATAATAGGCAACCAACGAATCTACATAGAAATTGCTAAAGCAGCTAACGAATCCACGTAAAAATAGCTAAAGTGACTAGCGATTTCAAACCAATTAACTATTCTGCATAAGATTCATTAAACACATTAACGATTCTTATATGAACATGTTAATCAATTTAATAATTTTTTGTAAGTCAAAACAAGAGTATTTTGATGATTTATTTCAGATTAAAATTATTTTGATAATTTATTTAACAATCAAGGGCAGTTTGATTAACGTGCAGGTGTGAGACGGCTAAAAATCGTAATGTAGATGAACTACATCAATCGAGTTAAGGGTGACTTACATTCTTGTGCAATGACTGAACTGGTGGCCATGATTAATAGTGCCTCGGAAGTCCAAAAACTAGAAAGAGCTCCAAAAAGTGACTGCAAATTTGTTTACAAATTGCATTGCCTCAAAATCTCTATCGAGACAAGAGTATGAAGTAAACAATCATGAAAAGAAATTGGAGCTCTTTAAGGCATGGTTCCTCCTTTTAAAGCTAAACACTTCAATTTGGCTGTGGTATCATTGCTTTTTCTAATATCAGCTATTCCCCCTTGACTCTCTGCTTTTAATTTACCTTGCTTAAACCAATCACTTCTACCTGTATTCCCTTCACAGTAGCAAATTTTCAAAGTCAAAGCTAATCTCTATGTTGTGACCAACTTTACAAAGTTATTCACAAGTTTTGTGATCAAGTGTTAAAAATTTAGAAATTAATATAATACAGTTTCTTCAGGTTATTGAGATTCACGCAGGAGTAACATATCTCGTATCATTAAAAAATGAGGTGTAAAGATGATAGATATACATGGAAGATTCAACACAGTAGCTTAACCTTTTGGGTTCAAGTGGTGTCTAACATATATGTATGGACTCTTTTGGTGAGCTCCCTCAGACACAACTTTTCTTCCAGCAAATAGTGTCATAGTCTAAGGTCTAATTTGGAAGTGATGGTATTATGAAAAACCTACAAAGACGATGTACCGAGACAACTGGTAGTTGTCAATGCTACCCATTTATAATACCCACTTACTTTAACTTGATTTTAGATTTATATTGTAGAGAAGTAAAGATCGTATTTCACAAGGACCTTTAGAAGTGCAAAACTAATTTTGAGAAAAGAAAATAAATGAAGTGATATGAAAAATGATAGAATCTAATTGAGAAAACAACAATAAAAATAAATAAAGGGTTTTAAATTGTTTTTGATTGAATACAAAATGAAAATAAATTTGAAAATAGTTCAAGTAAAAAGAAAATCAACGATAAAAAGACTTTGGTAGTAAATTGATGTTGCTTAGTATCATTATTATTCATTGAATACTCTTATGCACTTTTTTAAAACAAATAAGTTAGCCATGGAATCAAACATGTATTGACTTCTTTATTTTCCCTTGCTTCCTAATTAACCAAGTTAAGCACTATGATTAACCCTTATCATTTAACGATGTATTGACTTCTTTATTTTCCCTTGCTTCCTAATTAACTAAGTTAAGCACTATGATTAACCCTTATCATTTAACAATCTAATAAAATCAAAAGTTGACTTTATTTAAAAAAGACTTGTATTTTTCATAACCTTTAAAATGACAACTTGACTTCATTAAAGTTATTTGCTACTTATGTAAAACTAATCAAACTATTACATATTTGATTAATTAAACTAGCTCTAGATTAAATATGAGAAAACTCCTAGTATGCATCCTAGAAGTTGAAATCATATAACCATGACATTTAAATGAAAAAATACAAGATATTTGTAAAAAAAATGACGTTGAAACAATTTCATTTATTTCTCATGATGAATAATACAAGAGCTTGCAAATCTTTTTACTATCGAATAAAAAAAACTTAGAAAGACATAGTTTAGAAAACAATGAATAAAATAAAGAGGAAGAGAGAAAGAATGAGATGATCAACTGTTTGACCACCCTCTATTTTTAGGGAAAGAATTCAACTAAAGCTAGGGATAAAGATAATTACATTAATTTATCAAAATAAAAATAAAAAAATCAATCGCTAATCTTTATCTTGATCTCTTAAGAGGTTATGTGCAATCTTATTTCTGAATGTAGCCATAAAGTTGGATTTGTGGGTTGATTTTTTTCATTTATCCAAGAGATAAATAATTATCTAAGATATAATCTTCAAAGATAATTACTTCAGCTTTCAAACTCCTAACCCAAATAGAACTTTATCTCCTAACTTTTTCTAGTATAATTAAAGTTCTCTAAGATCAGCTCACTAGAATTCAAAACCCATATAAATTCCCTAACTTAGCTGATTTCTGCTTCTTTTGCGTTTTTCATCCAAATAAATCCCATAAAATAAAAAAAATAAATGCTTATGATAATAATAAAAAATAACTAGAAAAGATTAAGATATAAGAATAATTTATATAAAATTAAGCACTTATCAAATTCCCCCATACTTAGACTTTGCTAGTCCTCCAGCAAACTAGACCTAAGCTTATCCTAAATGTAAATAAACTCCAAAGCTTTTCAAAGCTTTCAAGGATTCATACAAGTCAAAAACAAAGAATATAGCAAGAAGAAAATTTTTTTCATGAGATTAACACCATTCTTAGATAAGAGATTTTTATGAACAACTCATTATATTTATCTTGGCTACTTTCGATAGATATGCATTCAATATCACACAAGTGTCTAGGCTTAAAAAGACATAGTTTAGAAAACAATGAATGAAATAGAAAGTAAAAGAGAAAGAATGAGATGATCAAAACTGTTTCACCCCCTTTATTTATAGGGAAAGAATTTTAACTAAAGGTAGAGATAAAAATTATTAGATTAATTTATCAAAATAAAAATAAAAATCAATTTCTAATATTTATCTTGATCTCTTGAGAGGTTATATGCAATCTTTTTTCTGAATGTAGCCATAAAGTTGGATTTGTGGGCTTATTTTCTTCATTTATTCAAGAGATAAATAATTATCTAAGATATAATCTTTAAAGATAATTACTTCAGCTTTCAAACTTTTAACCCAAGTATTATCTTCCAACATCTCCTAGTGTAATTAAAGTTCTCCATGATCAGCTCACTAGAATTCAAAACCCATATAAATTCCCTAACTTAGCCAATTTTTACTTCTTTTGTGTTTTTCATCTAAATAAATCTTGCGAAATAAAAAAGAAAAATAAATACTTATGATAATCATAAAAAGTAACTAGAAAAGATTAAGATAGAATAATGATTTATATAAAATTAAATACTTATCGACAACCTATGACTAAATGCAAACTTAAGTGGGCACTAAGACAACTCAAGCGCAGTGGTGGGCCTAAAGTGCATTGAGACAACCCAAACTCACAAGAGATGTAATGCAACATTGAGAAAATCCAAACCCAAACCCAAATTCACTTTTTTTTCATTATACATTATTTTTACTTTTCTTTGTGACTTTGTCTTTTCGATGGCGAAATGATGGAAAGCATAATGGATATAAACAAGATACTAGCACCCCAAGACATATCCTTAATGCTAAACAAGATATGGAAGCCAAATAAACCTTGAAGATCTGAAACTGACAAGGAAGTAGTTTAAAAGAAGTAGGGTATGTTAATTCTCTACCTCGATAACATCATTACTGATCTTAAGTCATGTTCAAGTTATGCAATGTAATTTAGCAAATAGGTAAACATTCTCAATGTGAGAAAACAAATTGTATTTGTTACAATCTTCACTTTAAATCCAAAAGAAAAACCTTATGCTGAGAACTTTCTCTACTGATGACAAACAAAATATTGGAAATACTTAAACACCCATAATTTGAAAGTTCAACAATAAGCAAGCCATTCTTTGTCATTCCCAAGTGGTTTTTAGTGATTCTAAGGTATCCGCTACTTAACACACCTATATCTAGATAAAGCCAAACCAGTCTCACACTAGTCTCACATAAGTGGTGTAAATAAACATTTTAGAGAGGATTAATAGGAGGTTTACTTGGTTGATATGATTATAGTAATCAAACTTCATTATCAAAATTAGAAATCAACTAGTTCCTATGAAAAATAGGAATTCTTGAATTAATAACATAAAACCAACAAAACTAGAAATTTTACACAATTTATGTTACATTCATGGAAAAAATAAAATAGAAACTAATGGATCAAGAGAACTAAAACCCCCTTCAATAGCAACTTTAAACTTGTTAATTAGATGCATAAACCAAAAATTCAATAAAAAAATGAAAACATTTCAATTTTTTTTGCTCTAGTTTATCCTTATCATCAAAGCTGAAATTTCCATCGCTCTTCAATACCAACCTTTAACTTGTTAATTAGATGCATAAACCAAAAATTCAATCAGAAAAAAAAATGAAAACATTTCAATCTTTTTTGCTCCAGTTTATCCTTATCATCAAAGCTAAAATTTCTATTGCTCCTAAAACTTCTTATGATAGAAGGGTTATCATGGTCGTTTTTAAAATTGATTTCTTTTAAGTACGTTGATCCACCAAATTCTAGATTGTTAGTACTATTTTTTAATGAAAACCAATCTGGATGTATTAGAGAGTTTGGCGGGAAATAGACCAAGTTAGGATTGCTTCCATTCTCGTCATCTTAGGTGCAGGGCAAATGAACAAAAATTCTATAACTTGATTCCAAAAGCTTAAGGGCTTTCTTCCTTTCATCTTCAACAAAGCTAGAATTTTTGTTAGATTTGAAATTTCAATTAGTAGAACACTCTACATCAACATAAAATACATGTACACCACATTTCTCTATCTTGATATGATCTATACACGCTCCATCATCTTTAGCTATGATGTAGAATTCAAACAAGGCCTCACTCATAATCATTATCTTTTTAAAACATATTCTTTTCGAGCCAAATGATCATGTTTTTGGACTCAAAGATAATGGGCTCATCATAACACCTAGGTGAAGTCCATCTACTTTTGCAATAATGACAATCATCACATTTGGTTTTTAGTTGCATTTCGGAGACTATTTTAACATCGTTTTTGCAATTGTCCTTAAAATCAACTAACAAAAAAGGTGTTGCTAAACAAATCAGTTTATGCAATGAAATTTTAAAAGTTTTTAAATGGATCGTACTAGATCGTATTGTTATATACAATAAAACTACCATAATCAAGTACCTAAGTTGTAGCTTTGCAAATGTTGTCAAGAATTCCTAGAGTAGATCGGTGTGAAAGCTTCAACCTACTAGCATTCTTCACTATTCTCCAAAGGTAGAATGTGTGGGCATTCTTTGTCTGGATCGACTCTGCATTCATATGGCTTAATTCTCATTTAAGACCACCTTTGTGCCAACAGGTTAATCGTGAGATGATGTGATTTAAAACCCTAGAGGTGGCGAAAATGGCCTAACTTGAGACCTTAGAGGTTGCCTTACAAGGTGGCCCTTATTTTAATTTTCTTTTAATTAAAATAATTATTTTACCACCTTTTTAAAAGCCTTAGTTGGCTAACAACCCTAATATGGGTATAGCCCAAAATTCAATGAAGCCCTTCATACATTATTTTAGCCCAATTTATTTTAACCAATTTGGACTATTTTATCTAAATACTTAATTAATTCTGATTAAACCTTTAATTTTATTTAGATAAATAATTTTCCATAACTTCAATTCTAACTCAAAATAAAATCATGGCAATTTTATTTGAATAGAACAATTATGTAATTATCAAAATAAAATTAACTATAGTAATATAATTAATTTTAATCAAAAATTAAAATAAATAAAATAATTTTTTCTTAATTTATTTAGAATATTATTCATATTTAATTTATAAATAAAGAAAAAACTTAATAGATATAAAATTAATTAAATATTTAATTTTTCATATCTATTTAATTTAGTATTTAATTTAAATAACTCATACTTGTCTAAATAAATATTTAATCAAATTAAATATATATTATAAATAAATATTACCAAAAAATGATTTTCATTTATTTACTAAAGAAATGCCTACACTCCTAAAAAGATTGTATTCGACGACTACTTTACCATATTAAGAATCATCCGACTTCGGGTATTTCGATCAATAACCATCTATTAAGGAATTATGTTAAGCTAGCGAATGGACCAATTAAACATATATAATTAGGCTCTAATAATCTATGGGTTAATTATTTTATGCTGAATAAAATAATAATATAATTAGTCGTACCACTAAAGACTTGAGACTGCACTCTCAGTTATATACCACATTGCGTAGGCTTTATAAATAACTTTTTAGTTTAATAACGTTGTCATCTGTGTAATACCCTTATATGATATCTATGATCAACTTAAGGTTAAAATTTGTTTTACTTACTTGATCACCTTATCCTGAAATTCCATTACACTTTCTATGTGAAAATGATTGTCCTCCACATGTAAACAATTTATCATTTAACGTACAAATGACCGAGGCCTCGTCCTTTTTTGCTATCCCGTATAATGTCTTTTAAGAAGATAACCTTAACTCTTTATAGAAGCTATTATTCCATATCTATAAATAAAGATCATCGAGTAAAAGTCATATATCCAATGAACCAATCTAGTAGCTTACTACTTCGAGACGCTTTAGCTCTGAAATGTCAAAGTATAAAAGTTAGAGTCAAACACTTACTCAGGATTTAGGTAGTTACATAATAAACGTCAAAAGTGAATTAATCTAAGAAAATGAACTTATTAATGGATTAATTGCACTTTGGTCCAGTTTGATAGATCACCACCTCTAGGCAATATATCTATGTCTATTTAAAAGTTGGCTAGCTTCAGATGGCCAAGATAAGCCATCTCCCTAATTGGATTTAGATGACATAATAGTCTTAATATGAGTTAATTACTCACATTAATCCTATAGACTATAGATTACAAATTTAGACTACTTACCTTAGAATGTTTTCTTCTCATGTATAAAGTTCATTCTATGCAACATTCTAACTATATAAACATAAATAGTCAATGAGCCATGTTTATTTACATTTACTTCAACATGTAAACTAAACAAGGATGGAATAGCAAATGACGTAATGAAAACTCGAATATGTAAATATGAATAATCAGTTTAAACTAATAAAATACATCATAATGTTTTGCATTTTTAGGGTATTCCTAATAAATGAAGCAAAACACAAGAATTGATCACTCTGCCAATCCAGACACAGCTTGATTATTGTTGAAGAATCCATGAATTGCTATTCAAACCTTTCTGAAATTTCACTACAGGCAACAACTTTATTAAGAGTATTATCAAGTATTATTTCATAAAATCCCCTCAACCTTTCTTTCCCTCATTTCTTTACTATGCATTAAAGTTTAAGTTATGAATTAGCCACAATGGTGTCGACTACATCTTGATCCAAATTAAAGCAATTACTAAACAACATGTGAGTAGGCGAGAATTTTCCCAAAGATGTCTTTTGCTTAAATAGTTTTAATGATGTGCAATCATGTGCATTTAGGTTTTATAGACGTGGTGAAAGCTCTGGCAAGGCTATAAGGCCCTTGCAACATTTTAAGTAAATAGAAATTAGATTAGGAAGTTGTTGGCTATTCATGGGAATGATCCACACAGATTTAGAGTCCAAAAAGTGCAAAATTTATGAAAGCTACTATAAAGATAACATTAAGATAATTCAAATTAGAGTTGTAAAGCACACAAATTAGGAACTGATTCAAGATGGGTGAAACTTTTATATATAATTTCTCCAAGAAAACAAGCTGTGTTAGAAATTGCATTATCTCCACAATTTGGAGAAAAATCTTTAGATTTGAATTACCTTGGAGACAAAGTTGTTGAAGACATTTCAACTCATAAATAGTGGTTGGGAGGCTTTTAATTCTTGTATAATCACTTATACTCAACTTAGAAAAGCCATTAATCCTATCAATTGGTGAAGGCATTTCTTATATTTGAGTGTTGTTTGGTAATGAGATTTCTATATTATTAGAAATATTTGGAATATAGGTGATGTTTGATAATGACAAAGATGGATTACTTTTAGCGAATCCATATTCTCAATAGTGCTTGGAAGATTTTCAATCTTTATGCCACTTATGTCTAAAAGAGTAAGATTACACCTAATTGACAAAGGTAATTCTTCGATTTGAGTACGTGCCAAAATTAAATCTTTTATGTTCTTTGAAACATTTGAAAAATGAATGATGTTTGAGCAGTGAGATAAATAAATTATTCTAAGGGAATCAATCTTAATAGCAGTGTCAAAAAGATTGTGAATTTGTGCATGGCTCATATTTAAAGAAGCAAGTAAATTGAGACACTTGATTAATGAAGGCACTTCTTCTATGTAAGTCCTACTCAAGTTTAATGTTTTTAAGGTTCTTGGAACTTCTAAAAATTTTATGATTGAGAAGTCTTTAAGAAACAGATTTTCAAGAAATTTCAAATGCATCATGCATGGAAGCCCAATCAAGCTTATACACCTATTGACCTCTAATTTTTCAATGTTTAAGGGTACCGACAGATTTGGGATCTTAGTTAAATTCTTGCAACCTAGAAGATCAATCACTCTTAAATTTGCGAGATTCTATAGAATGATAATAATCAATATATGATTAAATTAGTTTAGTTTGTAATCAAATTTAGAGCTTTACTAAACATGAAACTTTTTTGGGTAAGCAAAATAGTAAAAAACACATTTTTTTATCTTTATCCCACTATTCATTTGTCTTATTTCATAAGCTGCTCGAGAATAAAATTTGATGGCAAAGATTTCAATGGGCAATATTCCTAATGAAAATAATTAAACTTACCCAGAAAAAATTTTAGATCTTATTATGAAAGCAGTGAGTTACCTTTCTTTTCAGAAAACTTAGGGTAATAAAATTTGATAAACCTAAGATTATGCATTTTCTAAAAAAATATCTTGATGGAATTATATTTCATCAATTCCATGCATGTCCAAGAATATCCCTTCGACCGATTTAGTACCCCATCATCATCAATAACAAATTATTAAGTATAAACAAGAGAACTTTCTTAGGTATGCATTTGATTTTATAAACTTAAAATTTATGAATTAAGGAAAAAATGATGTTCACTTTTATGACATCAAGTCTTAGCATTTGGGACACATCTTTAGGCATTCATAGTCTACTGCATTCTCTAGGATCCTTGGATTCTTGGCAAACAATATTCCAACCATTTCTTGTAGCAAATCATGCATCCAAAGAGTTTTATCATGTTCTATATGAAAGGAAATCCTTAGCTCATGCACATCAATATAGAAATAAAATTTTGATTAGAATTAATTAAACATAATGAAAAGTAAACAAAAGAAATACCTAGATTTCCTCAGGATTTTTAGGTAGAGATGTAGATGTGATTAGATAATGATTTAAAACATAGATACGATAGAAATCATACTTAGAGAATCGTAACTCTAAGTGCATGGATCTCTACACGAAAGCACCGTGGGTTGATTACTATGATCTCTTTTTAAGGTCAAAGCAGTCCAAGTGTTTTGCCTCTAATAGTGATACAGACAGATACCTATTAAAGTCTTCGTGAGGTTCAGTGGTTCTCCAATGCTATCCAAAAAGCTTCTTAAGCCTTAACCAAAAGATATACAACCAATAGGTTTAGATTTGAAGCGATTCGAGAATAATTTGCACATCTATTGTGCCAAGAAGAAGAAGAACACAATTTCATAAAGAAGTAGTTGTTTTCTACAGATCCTAATAAACCAATCCAAAAATCTCAGTTTTTGATCCCGGTTAATTCTTTTAGGATGGGAAAGTGATTTTCTACTTTCGTTTAAACAAAAAACAATTTTAGATCCCTCAAAAGATGAAGATTATGCTACATTGCTCAAGAAAGCTGAAAGGTTGCGTTGCCTCCTTAAAAGTCTACCGATTGGTGTCTAAGGTTTTCTAGAAAGCTTGTATCAGCCAATGTAACCTAATAATATATATTAATACACTTGAAATTAGGTTAGCCTTAACTAATGGGTCAGTTGAGCCCATTATTAATATACACAGAAGGTTGTGCCATTCTTGGTGTTTCTTGGAGCCCAATTAAAACCATTTTATAACATTGTCCAAGATTGGGCCTTGATTATAACTTATTAATATTTCATCCCAACGGCACACCAAGGATTGTTATTCCATGCACTTAGCCCATTAGCAACCCCAACTTGGAGTAGTTCACAACTAAATTCTTTTACTTAGTAATTAGGGCTTTTAGCTCAAGCTCTTAATTTACATGTTAAATAATTTAATTAATAATTAAAAATTTTAACCTAAGTAAAATAATTTTATTTCATGTAAATATTATTAAATAATTATAAAAAATTTATTTAATTTTTCAAATATAATTATTTGGCTTTAGTTAATAATATCCGTAGAATAATGTCTACAAATAAATATTATCTTGATAAGATGTTCTTATCTTTATAGCCATATTAAGAAATCTCTAGTTAGATTTCATAAATCTAATTTATGTCTTTAATTACACTTAATTGAACTAATTCAGGTAAGTCCTCCTTATTCTACTTTTATTTAACTAAGTTGTACTTAATTAAATATTGATTTAATCCAATAGATCATCTTATTGTGTGAGACCCATTAGACTTCCATCATAATGGCTATGAATATAATTATCCAATTAAGTGTATATATCTTTATAGACTAAGATTAACGTCTAGCAAAGCATCATTGCCACCTAGTATGCAAGAAGAGTCAATATGAAATTTTAAGAAACCTTTTTAGTAGCCAGCCTCTTAATGTACTTCGATCCTTTCACCAGATATCCTAGAAAAACCATCAGCCTAGTGCAATATCTATTCATGTATTAATCCATATTAGTTCCTGCAGCTTTTAAGTTAACCTTATGAATTTAGAGAAAATAGTTTCTCCTAAATTCATCATGCATTGGCCAATAACATTATCAGGTTAACCAAAGCTAAGAACGAATAACATATGTCTCCAATGTCACTTGAAGTGGTGAATCCTTTTTGGATCACTTATTCATCTTCGTATGGTTCATGCCATACCCAAAACCACCCTATAAGCATTCATCTATTGTGAACCCGTTCATGATGGAATCAAAGTATGACACCACCTATACAAGATGACTTAGTATCACAAGTCTAAGGACTAATATACATGACTAGCATAAGAAAACATATTCTAAGACATTTGAGTGACTTCTACCAAATGAAGTTCTCATAAGGGACATGTTTAGTGAACTTGTTTCTCCATAAACAAGCATCCATATGCTATCCCCAAGTACCTTTATACTTCAAATTTTATGAGATCAAAGAGTTGCATGCATCAAATGCATGGATGCTTAGTAATGCCTTGTCTTGAGAATACAATCACTAAGAATGTTTTTAGAAATAAGGCTTTGATGCATAAGGATCTCATCATCATAACTCATTACTAACTTTGGAAGATCATTATGTTTCATCAGCTTAATCCGCTTAGTGTTTGTGTCAGTGTCAATCATGCCACTAATATGAAGGAAAACCTTGAATTACTAACCAAAATGATTGGTTTGCATTATTAACTTATATATGCCTCATACAAGCTGATTCGCTCTAGGGTACCTACTAATACTATAATGTTGACAAGGCACTTATCAACTTCGTTACTTATTATAAAATGGGCTCGTTTATAAGAACTAATTGATATTTTTGCAAAAACCTGTATCTTTCGCCTTTGAAAAGGCATGCAATATCAAGAAATATTACCTTCTCCACATCATACAATCCATTAAAACTAATCTTCAATATATTATGAATTTTTTGGGTTGGGATGTTCATTTAACTGATTCAATGCACTTTCCCATTGTTCTTTACTCTTCTGATAAAGTGGAGAACTTGAGACTTTTAGAGCTATTGGAACCCTTTTAATGTAGTCTACAACTCTATTTTATAGATCCACAAAATCATCAAGTGGATGGCTTTTCTTAAAGGCGTATAGAGAAAAAAGATTAAATTAGTTTCTCTACTTTATACCTTCAACGTTATATATTTCATTAACTAATCCATTCTTAAGTAATTGTAGATCTCTAGATATTAGTTCTACTTTGACAACCTAAGTGATCATGACTAACTGCTAATATTTCCAATTGCTCCAAATCACTAACATCATCAAGGACAACAAGTACTTTTTCTCGATGGAGTTTATCATTGAAGAATGTTGATCCCATTCTGGACTACCTTCATAAAGGTTTTCTTCTATTAATATCATAAAAAGAAGTTTATCTCAGAGAAAATAAATTCCTTCATGTTTCTCTTACTCTTATGTAATATTTGCAAGGAAGCAACAACTCTCGAGTTCACTGTAAACTTCATCATAAGTAGCTTAAGCAAAAGTTGTCTTGCCTATACCACCCATACCCCAAATTCCTACTATTATTGGGAAGTCTTGGTTATTTAATGCATAACAAATGTTTAATATGCTCTTTGTGATAATCTATTCCAACCAATCTTGAAGAATCACTCAAAGACATGCAATGCAACTTCTTTATAATATCTTGAACAATTTCTACCATGTATTCAGCTTCAGATCTAACAAATGTATAAATTAAACATTTTTTTACCTTAAGTTAACATGAAAAAAAAATAAACTTATTGAACCCATACCATATAGGATGAATATTGAATTGTAAGTTTCAACTAGAAAAAGCTGTAAATTATAAAATTTTAAATAAAGTAGAATCAAAGGAGAAAATTTGTCACCTGTCTGACTTATCTCCCACTATGTGCCACCGTTTTTTTACCCTGCTTCAATAAAAACATCTTTCCACCTTTACAATTTGTGTCCCCAATTTTCTTGATGATTAGCAAAAGCTTTCTCAAAACTCCTAGTACGTTTTCGCATATCGGACGAGCTAACATGGGAAACAATAGACACTCTTTCTTGTTTATTGGCCTGCTTCAATTACGATACGTCCAACGACCTTTTCCATCTCTTTCTCACCTCATCATACCACAAAACCTTTAACCAAGTACCATTCTCAAGTCAGGAAGTTGTCCTGTCATCTGGAGTAATATTACAACATTTACGTATATTAGTTGGATACCTACACAATGTTGCGAATTTTTTTTTGTCTTTGACAAGAAATATTTTAGTTTTGAAATTTGAAGATTTGTAATTTA
>JBBYHM010398635.1:0-13547 GCA_038381775.1 Adansonia rubrostipa | reverse complement strand
TGACATTAGTGATGAGGTTTTGCATCGACAATTCAGCAACGAATTTTGCAATGAACATTATTTGTCGCTAAATTAGCATTGAAAGTTTGCAATGTATTCTTCATCACAAAATTTGGTGCTATGCTTAGTCATGATATTTAACAAGAAAATCAGTCCGTGGCAAAGTTAACAACAAATTTGGCGATGAATCATGTGTCTCAAAATTTGGTGTTATTTCGTGTGAATATAAGCGACAACTTTTTTGACAAATCATTTGTCGCAAAAGTACCCTCTGTATTTTGCAATGAATTTCTGACAAACACTCGAAAAATGTTTTTTTCGTTGCAATTTTCCTCGTTAATTTTTCGTGGAAAAAATTTTTCATCACTATTTTTCATGGCTAGAACTCCTTCTTTTGGTAGTGTTCAAGTACAAATTCTTGTTTTCAAAAAGCCTCGAAAGGTTCCATGTAAGAATCCCTTATCTCACGAGTGCGTAAATTGAAAAAGCCATTCAAGAAAGGTACTTAAACTCATATCTTTTTAGTCCTCAAAGAGCAAGACGCTTTTTCTTTTTTGTCCTAAAAAAGTACGACACCTACTTTTCCTTTTAGTCCTCAAAGAGTAGATACTTACCTACCTCAGTCCTTAAAGAGCAAGACACTTAACTACCTCAGTCCTTAAAAAGTAAGAAGTTTACCTGCCTCAATCCTTAAAGAGCAAGATGCTTACTTACCTTAGTCCTCAAAGAGCAAGACGCTTATCTACCTCAATCCTCAAAGAGTAGGATGCTTACCTACTTCAATCTTTAAAAGGCAAGATGCTTACCTACCTCAATCCTTAAAGGATAGGATGTCTACAAACCTTAATCCTCAAAAAGTAAGATGCCCACCTACACCAGTCCACAAAGATCTACACGCCTATTAAGTTAAAGCCCATAATAGCTGGTGCCTATCTAGAGGGTAAAACCCAAGAAACCATATACTTAGTAGGTAGGTCAACCCTATAAAACTCCTTGAAATTTTTTTATCTATTAGGATTATTGCTGACATATTCGGTCTATCTCGGTGTAGTACTAACCAGATCTCTATTTTTTTGTAGGCAAAAGTGCCATCATCCTACCCGAACAAAATGGTGTCTTTTTGTTTTCCCTTATTCCTGATACTCAACAACAACCAAAATGGGGCAGCTGTAGACACCTCATTTTGTCTGGGCTAATTTTTGACATCTTGAGACGTAATTAAAAGATAATAAAATCAAACAATAAAAAAATAATGATGACTGCTGGGTGCCATGTCACTAGGCACTATTAGGCAATATGGGGCTAGGCAAAAAATTGTTTTAGGAAAGTTTGAAATGTCTAGGGGCCATATTAAAGAAAAATGTAAATGAGGCATCAAAGGTCATTATTCAGGGTGTCACCGAAGTCATTTAGATGAGCATGGGTTAGTTTCCCACTATTTGTAACCAAGGTGAAATATTCAAAGAGCCTAAAGTACATGTAACCCATATTGGTGCATAAGTATCAAAATCAAGCTTTCACATCGCCAAAATTCAAATTTTCATATGTGGTATCGTTACAAGAGGGTTTGGTACCGATACCTAAAGTATAGTCTCAATACCTAGTGTGTTTATATTTGATATAAGCCTTGGCAAAAACTAAGGTTGTGATTTTTGGCAAAATGTATCGATACATAAGCAGAAGTATCAAAACAAAGCCTTAGAGTATCAATACATGCCTCTAAGTCTCAAGATTGGAAATAATTTTTTTATCTTTGGTATCGATACATACTTCATTGTACCAATACTCATGGGTATATTAATACAAAATGTTTTGTATCAGTATACCTAGGCATTTTTGCCAAGTTCAAGCAATCTTTCAGCCACCATTAATCAGGAAATTCAATTCAAACCTGGTTTTACCCCAAAAATCATCAGAATTCATATCAAGCTTCGGTTTTGGGCTTATGATTGGATTTAAACAAATTTTAGGGCCCAAATAGCCAATGATAAGGGATATTCTCATGAAACATATGGTTTTTCAATGGGTAGGCTTGCCTTTTCTCCATTTGTAGAGTACTACAGCCTTTCTGCACCATTATTTTTTGCACGATAAAACCAATGGAAATAAGATCAGTTAAGCATAGTACCTGGAGTTGTCTTCTAGTACATGAAGGAAAAATCTCTTAATGCCTTTACTTTGGCTCAGAAACATTGGCTGAGCACACTCTATATAAAGAAACCAATATTAGCTCAGAAAAAAAACCTACAAACATCTTCATCTTGTTTTCAGCCATCTCGAGATAATCCTCCAGCAACCTTCAGGCAAAAACACTCCCAAAACATTATTCCATTGCCCTCCATCGCTTAACTAAAAACTTTATTCTCGTAACTCCTCCAAGCCCCTACCAGAAAACCTTTAAAAATTCAACTTTTCATACACTTTCATCCTTAAAACACTTCCCATCAACATTATAACCAAAAAAGCTTCTTTTTTTTCATTTTTTTCTTACTAAACGCTAGCAAAGAGAAGGAAAAAATTGAGCTTAGAGTTGCTACTTCGAGTAAAAAAGAAAGTTCAATGCTATTTGTTATATTTTCTCTACCTTACATCATATATTTCCTATTCTTATCATTTGCATTATTTTAGGAGCTATTCATGGTGCCATCACCATTCCAGGACTCTCATGCATTATTGTGGCCTTGGTTGTGGTAGTTTTAGGGCCTCGATGATCTTTTTGATGCCTTAACATTACTTAGATGACTAAATATGCCATGTTCTACCTTCATCATCAAAGTAGCCCGTGTCCTTGCATTTTTAACATGTTTTTCACCCATCATCACATACCTAACACTTGCTTGAATCTTCATCTTAACATGTTTTTGAACATATTCATGAATTTCCTTCCATATTCATGAGTTTAATGGCAGAAAAATGCTGTCTTGAAAATTCCAGCATGCTTTTATTTGCTTAAAGATCGTCATCTCATCTTCCAGAACATGATCTTTGATGTTGTTTCCATGCATCTTATTTGTCACATCAAAGCATTTTTGCCATCTTTTCTATGTCAAAATGTCATCTATTTTTGTTTAAATATCGTTTATGTTTGCTATTATATATGTTGCATTTTGTTCATAATATATGTGTCTAAAATGCATTCTTTTTTGCAGTTAAAATCTGATTTAGGAAAAAAATCTCCAAGTTAAGTCTATGCTGCCACTAATAGATGGAGATTAACATGGATTTAATGTTTTCACAAAATTGGCCTTCCAATCTTGGGGACAAATCAAACATTTCATATCTAGATTTATGGTGAAATAAGTCAAATAATACTGTTATTCAAATAAAAATGACCTTTTTAGTTGATAAAAAAGATTAAGCCTTCATCTTAAGGATAATACCTTCATTTGTAGCATGGTTAGTGGGTTATTTCATCATCCCAAGTTACTCTGGGATTGTAGAATAAACTCGCAATGCCCATGTCACTCTTTCTTCCAAGTCACGAATGTTTGGATGTCTATATCTTGAGTTTGATCTCTAAGAAACCCAAAAAATGGAATAACCCTTATTTTTAGCTTTAGTAATGCCATTACCTGAATTTAAAAAGTTATTTTTGAACTATAAATAATTTTTCTAGAATTTTATAATATTTCTTCTTAAAAGGTGTTGAATTACCTTTTTGAAGGTGTCTAGTTTACGTTTGAATCATTTCAGATGAAGGAGTTATGATTTTTTAAACCTTTGCTATCATAACCCTCAGAACCAGTGCATTACATTCTATGGCCCATCAGATGATTTTTCTATATTGTTTAAAATATTTTTCCTAAAAAGTTTGTAAATTGCACTTTTCAAAAAGTATTGATTACAATTTAATGATTTCAAATGAGTCCAGAATGATTTTTCAAATTCCATCACACCTTTTCCCTTGTATATGCTGCCATTATCAAAACATGCCTAACTTCAAAAATTAATTTTGCCTAGAAATCAATTTTGTAGGATTCTTTAAATATTTTTATATTAGTCTTCATCGAGTTACCTTTTTAGCGGTACCTTACTTATCCCCTAAAACCTTCAGATGGACCTATAATAAATTCTAAAAAAAAAAAGACAGCATGATGTTGTCCCCCATATTTTAGAGTCAAAATTAACCTAGTTTCCCAAATCACCATCATCAAGACATTGGAACTTCTTAAAATGCATCCAATTGGCTCTCTCATGACATAAGCCCTTTAGGCTCGTGTTAAGGCTTAAAATAAAAATATATTTTATTCAAATCTTTGATTTCACATTTTCAAATACCTTTTTTCCAAAATATCCTTTCTTTTAAACATAAAAAATTTTGCTTTAGGGATACTCCAACCCTATTACTCTGAGGGGGTATTTCAATCTCATTTTCCACTAAAAAAACTTAAATTTTCTTATTCAAATTTATTCAAGATTCCTAATTATTTTCTTAAATCATCAAAAATTTTCATTTTCAAGGATACTACAACCCTACCACTTTGAAGGGAAACTCCAACCCAATTTTCTATTGTAAAACTGAAATTTTCTCTTTTGGATTTATTTGAGATTCCTAATTATCTTCCTAAAATATCAAAATCTTTATACACCACTCTTCGAGGGGATACTTCAACCTCATCTTTTAACTAAAAATAAAAAAAATTCTTTTCTTTGGATATCCCAAATTGTTTCAATTAAAATCTTTTTCATTCCTCAAATTACCTTTGAATCTAGACACGTTTCAAAATTGTCATTTCGATTATTCTTTAATAATCAAAGATAATTTCGAGATACATTTTGACTGTCTTTCCTTTTTTATGTTTTTCGGTGTGTAATTATTTTTCTACGATATTATTATTTTCTTTTATAGTGACTAGTATGTATTCATATTTCAAAATTGTTTTTTAAAAAATTTTACAAGGCAATGTCTTATGTCGGTATCTCTCTAGTGCCTAACATAGAACATCTGAATTTTTAAAACTTAATCTGGAAATTATTTTTTTAAAAAAAATCCTTATACTTCTTATACCTCCGCAACGAACAAGTGATGTAAAATTTTCTATCAAAATCCAGATTTACAACTTCCACAAAAGTTTATGCATTAAAGGGGATTATATTTAAATAACGACAAAGCGGAATCGATTAGGCCAAACTGAAGCAAGATATAATTAGCACGTAACAATTTCAACACATAACGTACTCCCAAACCCAACCAATGAATCTTTGGACCTTGTAGACCTTAAAATCAATGTTTCCAGTTTCGTAACTCAAGATATTGTTTTTAATAGGCATCCGTTCATGCCTAGTCAAAAATGGTCGATCATGACTCCAAATTTATGGTTACTTAATAGTCACTTTCCAAGACTAGTTGGATGAATGATTCGTTTGATAGTCTCTTTTTCTTTCATATTATCATGCCTAATCCAAATCTTGAATAAGGGATAGCTCAAAGGCTCAAACTAAATACCATTTATTTTAAGTCAAGTGCGTTCCTACTTCAGATCATCTGAAGTAAGCAGGAAAACGTAGAAGAGGCATGTGGTGATAGCTGGTAAATAATATTGTCACTGACAATTTCATTTCATTCAGCGATGATGAAATCCGCTAATAAGGACTTCTTCCACAAAAGCCTTTGATATAACAACAAATTGCAATGGCACCACAGTCTAAAGTTCTAATTGATAATGGATCAATTTTGAACATGATGTCGCTAATCACTCTATCTTGCTTGCTAGTTGATGTTAGCCAGATAAAACATAGCTAGATAGTTGTCAAGGCATTTGATGGAACAAAAAGGAAAATTAAAAAAACTATTTCAATCACTTTAAATGTTGGCTGACATCATCCCAACACATAATTATTTATTGGGATGACCATGGATCCACTTTGTTGGCATTGTGCCATCATCAATTCATCAAAAAGTCAAATTCATAATTGATGAAAAAGTAGTCAACATATCTAGGAAAAAAGACATCATAGCCATGACTTGTACTAAAGCCCCTTATGTTGAGGCAAATGCCAAAGTTAAAATGCATTTGTTCAGAGCCTTTCAAATTGCTGACACGACCTTTGTTGAGGAAGGTTCTATAATCCCAAAACCTAGGCTTTCAAAGAGCACTCACATGGGTTTCAAGCTTATGGTCAGAAAAGGTGCTCAAGCTAGAACAGAGTTTGGAAGATATTTATAAACAAAAAGAGACAAACATAGGTTAGGTTTTAAGATAAAATAAAGTAAAAAAAAAAGATAAAAAACAAAATTTTAGGAAAAAAATTGACCCCAGCCATCAATCAATAGTCAAGCTAGAAGTTACCTTTTACATCTTACTAAAGGAAATTTTTTGTAATGAAGGGGTCATTAATCTAGAAACCAAAGGAAAATAAAACAAAGATGTCATAATGGTTATCAATGAAGCCCTTGAGAAATGTCAAGTGGCCACCATTGGAAAGAACAACGAGGAGCTAAATAACGATAATGGAATTTGCCATGTCATTCCAGATACATTTCAAGGAATTATATTAGCATCTATAAAACTATAGTGTTTAGGCCAATTCTAAAGTAATTCCAAGAACTCACTTTGACATCTAAGGATTATTTTTGTAAAGAACTTAAAATGTTAAATTATCAATTTTAGAAATGAAATGCATTTAACCTTTTGTGTATGTTTAATTTCTTTCATACCAACGTTCCCTTTTTTTTACATACACATACACAAATAATGTCATATATTTCTTTGCCCATTCTTTTCTTTTTTTTTACTTTTACAGATCTCCTGATCGAAGAAAAATGGATAATCTTAATCAAGATCTAGAGGCTAATCTTGAATAGGCTTTTAACTTAAACAAGGTTGATCTTGAAGAAGATGTTGATGATTATACTTTGTTTCTCGATCTATTAAAAATAATTAAGCAGGAAGATGAACAAATAATGCCTTATGAAAAGCCAATAGAAAAGATAAATTTAAGGAATAATGAGAATGATAGAAAGAGGTTTAGAATAGGGACTGCTCTTATGCCTACTACCAGAGAAGAATTGATAAGTTTGTTTTAAGAGTTTCCAGATGCCTTTGCATGGTCTTGTGAAGATTTACTGGGACTAGATGTAAAGATCGTGGTCCCTAAATTACCTTTGAAATAAGAATGCTAGCCAATTCAGCAAAAGTTAATAAATAAAATCGAAAATGCATTTGAAGATTAAAAAAGAGGTAAAGAAACAATTTATGGCTAGATTTCTTGATGTAGCAGAATACCCATAATGGGTTGTGAATATTGTCTCAGTTTCTAGAAAAGATGGGAGAGTCAGAATATGTGTAGATTTTTGGGATTTAAATTGATCAAGTCCAAAAGATATTTTCTCTTCCCCATAGTGATATTCTGGTTGACAACACCATGAAGAATTGTCTATGAAGGATGGATTCTCAAGGTATAACCAGATTAAAATGGCAACAGAAGAGATGGAACAAACCATATTTGTCACAATGTGGGACACATTTTGTTATAAGGTAATGCTATTCAAATTAAAGAATATTTAGCCAAATTATCCAGAGGCAATGGTCATTCTATTCCAGGATATGATGCATAAATAGATCAAAGTATACGTGGATGATAGGATTGCTAAATCACCTCAGGAGGAGCAACATGTCATAGATTTGTGAAAATTGTTCAAAAGGCTAAGAAAGTATCAATTAAAGTTGAATCTGGCAAAGTGCACCTCTGGCGTAAGATCAGGGAAGTTTGTAGGGCTTCATTGTAAGTGAAAAAGGGATTAAGATTGATCCTAATAAGATTAAAGCCATTCAAGAATTACCACCTCCATGCGTGCAAAAAAAAGTAAGAAGTTTTCTTGGGAGATTAAATAACATTACCCGTTTCATTTCCTAACTTACAGATAAATATGATCCAATTTTTAGGCTCCTTCAAAAGAATAACCAGAGAGAACATGATGAAGAGTGCCAAAGAAGATTCGAGAAAGTGAAACATTACTTGTCAAGTCCCATGTTCTAGTATTACCAGTTGTAGGGCATCCCCTCATACTCTACCTTATTATATTCGAGAGGTTAATGGGATGTCTACTAGGAAACATGATGAAACTGGAAAGAAAAAAAGAGCCAGTTATTACGTCAATAAAAAGTTTCGATGAAGTAAATTATTCCTTAATAGAGAAGATATGTTATGCCTTCGTCTAGACTGTAAAAAGGCTCCAATAATACATGTTATATTGTACCATCTCGCTAATAACCAAAATTGGTCCATTCAAGGACCTTTTTAAAGCATCAGCACTATCTAGACAGATAGCTAAATGACAACTCTTATTTTTGAAATATGATATAGTCTATGTAAGTTAAAAAGAATTAAAAGTAAGTGCCATTGCCAAATTCCTAGCAAGTCAGGTAGTTAATGACTATTAGCTTTAGATTTTGATTTTGTAAATGAATATTAGATGAATATCTCAGTGGAGGAGAAAGGAAAACCGCTTAAGGAATTGATAGGGAATGTACTTCGATGGAGCCTCAAATGCTTTAGGTCATGGAATTAGGGTGATTTTGATATCTTCAAAAAGAGATTATTATCTTTTAACTGCCAAACTAGATTTTAAGTGCATAAATAATATGGAAAAGTATAAGGCATATGTTATACAGCTTTATGTAGCTATAGAAAAAAAAAGCTCAAAAATTGAAAGTCTACAGGGATTCAACTTTAGCAGTTTATCAGTTGGATGGAGAAAAGGAAACCTGAGATTCAAGACTGCTGCAACATAAAAGCTTGATTCTAGAATTGCTAGAAGATTTTGAGAAAGTGGACTTCATCTATTTATCCCGAGATGATAAGCAAATGGCAAATGCTCTAGCCATCATTACCTTGATGTTTAAAGTGAATGAGGGATAAGATGTAACCCAAATTTAGATGAGCATATATAAATTTCTAGCACATTGTCATAATATTGAAGCAAAAATGGATGGCCTTTTATGGTATTATGACATTAAAAAATATCTTAAGGATTTAGTATGCCCGAACAACAACTTTAAAAATGATAAAAGGAAACTAAAAGGATTGGCGATGAATTTTATTCTAGATGGTGAAGTTCTCTATAAGAAAAGTTATGATCAAACATTATTGAGATATATAGATGTTTACTAAACACATAACATCTTAGAGAAAGTACACAAAGAGGTTTGCAAATCCATGCCAATAGACATAAAATAGCAAGATAAATCATGAGTTTGGGATACTTTTAAATGACTGTGGAAGGTGACTATGTCAAGTATGCCTAAAAATGCTATAAATGCCAAGTCTATGCCAATAAAATCCATGTACCACCTTCGGTCCAAAAGATCCATGGAGCAAATGGGCACTTAATTAGGAAGAGGCCCACATGGTTCAAAAAGCATTTTCTAGAAGAGCATTGTTTTGGCAAAGAAATATGGGGATATTTTATCAAACCCTATCAATTTTGACAATACAAAGAAATATTATGCCTAGAGGGCAATATCATTTTGTAAAAAAGAGAGAAAAAATCAGATGAAAACCAAAAAGTCATCCAAACCAAAAAATTGGATGAAAACCCAAAATGGAGTCTGACTAAAAATAATAAAAAAGGGAGGCTTCAAGTTGGAAACCCAAAAAAGGCAGCTTGACCATTTGTTAAAGGATGAACATAGCATAGTGTGCTAAAATGTTAAGGCTGAAAAAAAAGCATGGTATGGTCAGAAATATTCTCAAGAGATGGATCCGCATATGACAAAACATCTCATTCAGGAAAAGATCTTTGAAAAAACTAAGTAAGAGATTTCATCTATCCAAGTAATATCTAAATTCCTTTCATACCTTACCCTTATTTTTTTAGCTTTTGTTGAAAAATTAATATTATATATCTTTCTCTTATTGAAATACAAACACATATCTTCATTTATGCCTTTATTAGATTACTTTTTAACCATGTTAACATTTCTATTAAATGATGATTAATAATATAAGCAAATGGAGAATAATAAATGATGACAAAGATATTTCCTTGCATTACTTTGGAATGAGGTCAAAACATTATAGGACTTTAGTCAATATTTCAGATCCTCTTAGACATTCTAGGAAAAATTAAGGTGGATGGACAACACTTTTAAATAAAATTTAAGAAAAAGACTTCAAGAGATATGATTAAAAAAATTCCTAATAAAAAAATGACTAATGCTTTAGATGATTCCTTAAAGGACGATTAAAAATAGATACAGACTCCCTTGTTAGAAAAAAAGAGAGATGTCCACAACATTTTTTCAAGATGCTATTGATTCAAAGTATAGGAGTAGGCTCACTTTGTCCCAAACATTTTTAAAGATGCCTCTGACTCAAAGGATAGAAGTAGGCTCATTTGTCCTTAACATTTTGTAAAGATGCCTTTAACTTCAAGTTCAAGTATTGGCTTTCTTTGCTAGAAGAAAAATAGATATCCATAACATTTTTTTAAAGATGCCTTTAACTCCAAGTAGAGGTACAGGCCCACTTCACCAAATGACAGAAAAATATCTGTTACACTTTCTAAAAATACCTTAACTCTAAAATAGGTTGGATCAAAATTATATATAATGAATAATGACAAAACTCATAAATTGAAAAATATAATTATGAAAGTTCATCATATACATTCTACATGCATTGCATTCAATGATTTGCAAATTAAAGTTAAGCATGATATTGGAAAAAAGAAACAATTTTTCAGTATGCCTACTACCTCAAAAGTGAAAGGTAAGTCTCATATCCTTTCAAACATATCAAATATTAGACCTTATCTATACCCTAACTTAACTATTTAGGTTTTGCCCTAGTTAACTCATTTGACTTAGGTTCCATCTCGTTTACCCTTAGTTTACTACTATGGTTTTGCCCTAGTCAACCCATCCAACTTAGTTTCCACTATGGTTACCTTTAGTTGACTATTATGTTTTAGGCTTGGTCAACCCATCAAACTTAGGTTTTGCCTTGGTTACCCTTAGTTGACTATTATGATTTCACCCTAGTTAACCCGTCAGACTTAGGTTTCGCTCTAGTCATCTTTAAGTTGACTATAATGTTTACACCCTAGTCACCCATCAAACTTAGATTTTGCCCTAGTCACCCGTAGTTACTATTATGATTTCACCCTGGTTAACCTATTTAACTATGGTTCCACCTTAGTCACCCTTGGTTGAACATTTAGGTTTCATCGTAGTTAACCCATCAAGCTTAGGTTCCGCCTTGGTCACCCTTAATTAACTATTATGGTTTTACACTGATCAACCCATTAGACTATAGTTTCACCCCAGTTAACCTATCTTGGTCAAGCCATCAGACTATAGTTTGGCCCTGGTCAACCCATCAGACTTATGCTCCACTTTGGTTAGCTCCTTGAACCTAGGTCTCACCCTAGACCTAAGGTTCCTTTTCCAGTTTTTCTATTTTAATGTACATGTTTTTATTTTATATTTCAAGACTTTACAACCCAAACAAAATTATGTATATTTTGTCTTTGCCTTGTTCCTGATTCTCAGTAATAGCTCAAGAGGGGCAAATGTAGACATCGAATTTCGTATAAGCTCCTTTTTTATAGTCATAAATATTCGAGATTGAGAACCTTGCAGCCATCCTAGTAGACATAGACTTCCTAAATTTCATAGTATTACGAGGGTTATGCTTGTGGAATTTTTTCTGGTAAAATTTGTTTCGAATTTTAAATTTTCATCATTTTCATTTTTATTAATTAATATTTTGGATAATGGTGTTGAATTCAATTTATTTTTATAAATTTGAATGTATTTTTGGAATTTTATCATTTTTAAAATACGGAGTTTTCTGCTCTAGAAATTTTTTTAATAAAATGTTTCAAAGTTTAGAATTTTTAGAATTCTCCAAATAATTTTGTTAAATTCATATTAATTCAATTTTTGAAAATGTAATTTATTTTCTAAGTTTTCATTTTTTAAAATATTAATTTTCTTTCGTAAAGATTTTTCTCATAAAATTTTACGAGTTTAAGATTTCCAATCAAGATTTTTTTTCATTATTATGATTTTAGTTCCTACATTTCCAATTTTTTTATGGTTATTAATTTTTTTATTTTTTATTTATTTATTTTTTAATTTTGGAATTCTAAAAGCTAATTTTATACAAACTAGTTTAGTTGGAATTCAATTTCCCTTAACCAATTTCGTTTAGTTCTAACTATGTCATTAGGTGATCATATCTTAATAATAACCAAGATGACCAGTCATACATGAAGTAAGCTATCAAGTACATGGTAATTTAATGAGTTCTTATCGTAATTCACTATTATCCTTGAAGAAAAGGATAATAAAAAATAAATTGATTTTTGGCTAAAAGGAATAAGGAGGAGGATAATTCATTTAATGGCTATTGGTTTTCATGAGAAAAAAACAATAGAAACATTAAATTTTCCATGTTTTAAAGCCTTTTAAGGTAGATTTTCTTCTAAAAGCTCCAATTTTTGTTCATTTAATGAATGATTCTTCCTTTTTGATGAGCCTTTTAATGAATTGAGCTCATGGATTTTGATCCAAGTTAAAAGCCAAGTTTGAACGCTATGATTAATCTTTCTTAATTTAATTGTTATATTTGATTTTTATTGCTGATAATTGAGTTTTTATCATAAAAATATATGTTTGGTTATGGGAATGACGTTATGATATTATGATACTATGAATATGATTTTGTGTTATTTTCCTCAGTATTTTCATGATTGATTGTTGTTAAAGTTTGTTCATATGTTCATATCTCATGATTTTTATGCATGATAATGATGATATGACCTTGAAAGCAATTAGGATATAAGTTGATAGTCACGATGTCATGTTGTAAATTTTTTTTTCTTGTTTATTGATGTTGGCCGAATTTAATGATGATTTCCAAGTGGATTTTCATGCTTGATTTCATGATATTTGGACTATTTTCTTATGTTTAAATATTGTGAGACCTAAAAATAAATTTTTCAAAATTTTAAATGCCTTGGAAAGGTGTTTCTATGCTTGGCCGATTTTAACAAGGGCTTATTTGTGAATTTTGGATTTTTAGGCTATGTTGTAAATATGAAAAGTGAAGGGATTAAATTGCAAATTTGAAAAAAAATGCTTTAATGTTTTTCATGCTTGGTCAAATGCTTGGCTGACTTTTAGAGGTGTTTTCCATATATTGTTAGCATGATTAGTTAACCTTTTTAGTGTCATTTTCTAATTTTAAAAAGTTTAAAGATTTGTTTGAAAAACTTGAAAAAAATTATTCCAGGGCCAAAAGTGCTTGGTCGACCATTTTGTAAAGTTAGGGAAATTTAGGGGTCATTTAGTAAAGCCTTGCATTGTAGGATTAAAATGGTTTTTTCTCATATTAAACCACCCATTTAGGATATTTTGGATATTTTACAAATATTCCTAGCATTCCTCCGGTCATTCCATAGGGTGCAAAAAATATTAAAACCTTTTGCATTCTTTTAGTTCTCCATGGGGCATGAAATGCAATTTTGAAAAATTTAGGGATCTATTAGCAATTTTTGCATTTTAGGTCATATTTGATATCAATGTACCCATTTAAGG
>JBBYHM010398615.1:0-13550 GCA_038381775.1 Adansonia rubrostipa | reverse complement strand
AACATTTTGAGCATCATGCTCTATTGGATGCATGAGGAGAATGAGTTTATTTTCTATTGAAACACTATAAATCTATTGGTGAAAGAGTCAGATATAAATATACAAAAAGTCCAGGAAATGTGGATGGGTTTGATTAATAAAATAACTTTAAATAATGTGTCTATTCCATCTTAAAAATAGGAATAAAGGAAAGTAGGGAGATAGTGCTAGGTGTATGGAAAATAATACTATAGTTTATTAAAGGATCACATAATGGAATGGAATAGAGCACAATGGAAAAATAGGTTTATTTTTATTATAGAATTTCTTTTAGACGAAAATAACTGTCAAGGGGTAGAAGTTGTGAAACAAAGTAGCATTGTGTATTGTTTCGACTAATATGTTAGGAATTCATCTACAAATTTCAAAAATCCAAAACCAAAAAGTTCTATAGAGGAGATTGATAAGGTAGTGAGGACATTTTACTAGGAAAGAAAAAAAAGTTGGTTATTCTTTGAATTATATTAATTAAAGAGAATATAGCTACAAAGGGGAAATGATAAGTAGAAGAGATAATGAGTGAGAAATGGAAGATAGTGAGAAGCTTAAAATAAAAAAAGAGGTTAAGCTTAAAACGAGGCAAGACAAAGGTGTAGAAAGACAATGATTGCAATTAATTACAAGATAGAGGAAGGATGAAAGTATAATTAATGGTGAACAAGGTTTAATTAAGGAAAAGGTAGTCCTTGTGATTCTATGAATTATGAGGATTCTAAAGAAAAATCTAATAGGATAATTATGAAGGCTATGGTGGGTGGCCTAAAATAGCAACAAAAGGGCCATGAAGTGCATATATGGAGTTATTAAGGCATAGGGTTTGCTTTGACAATTCAAGCTAGCATTATATTAATATTTTGGAGATTACATTATGAATATGTACCTCACAACTAGGGTAAAAATGGCCATAGCCTAAGTTTTACTAATCAAACTATGTTTTGGACCTTGCCATTTTAAATGAATAAAATGGTACTAAATGTCAGTATACTATTTAACATCTTTTTGGTGAAATTATAAATATTGATGTTGCCATGAAGGTGAAAGTGGTCATAGTGTATTGAAAATGAAATTGAATATGTGTATGAATATGCCTATGAATCCACACGTGAATTTGTTTATGTATGTGAATATGAATTTGGCCACATTTTGGACCTTGGCATTTAGGATGAATACAATGGTACTACATGTTAGCATTGTATTATCCTTTCCGAGGTTATATTATGAATATGGTCCTTGCCACTAAGGTAAAAGTAGTTGCTACCTAATGTTCATTGATCGAGCTACGTTTCGGATCCTGCCATTTGGAATGAATACAATGGTACTACATGCTAGCATTATACTCAACCTCTTTAAGGTAAAATTATTAATATGGATATTGCCACTACTTCAAAAGTGGTTTTATTCAAAATTAAAATTTACATTGAATATGTAAATGGATACACTTATGAATACATATGTGAATTTCTTTCTGCATATGAATATGAATTTGACTACATTTTGGACTTTGCTGTAGGGGATAAATGCAATGGTACTACATGCTACCATTGTACTTAACGTCTTTCAAGTGAAATTTTAAATATGGATCCTGTCACTAAAGGAAAAATGGCCATAGCCTATTGAATTTAAATTTCAAATGAAATATGTATATGAATATGCATATGTATGTGAATCTATAGTGACTTTGTTTTTATAAGATATGACCCTGCTATTGGGAAGAACATAATGGTATTACATGGTAACATTGTATTAACTTGTTTGATGTTATCAGTAATATGAAAGTGATTGTAGACTAATGTTCATTGATCTAGCTATGTTATGGACTATACCATTGGGGATGAATACAAATGGCACTGCATGCTAGCATTACTATAAGAGAGAGGACATTTTTTGACAAAAATTTCATCGTAAAAGTCAAATTTTTGTTCTAAATAAATATTTTTGAAGAAATTTAGTCAAAAATACTTCAGTTACTGATTATATTCCCTAAAAAAATTATCTATAATAATATTTTTTTTGAAGATTTTTTCATTGAAAAAAAGTATTTTTTAACAAAAATTTCGTCAAAAATATTATTTTGCGACAATATTCCTTATTATGTGTTTCCATTGCAAAAACTTATTGCTGAAAAATTTTTCTTTCAAAAACATTATTTTACAATTTTTTATATAATTAAATAATTATATATTAAGCTATAATTATTTGCAAAAATAAAATTGAAATAAAGTGTCACTGAAATAAGAAACTGTTATTAAAATAAAAATATATAAAAATGGAACAATATTCAAATATCAAAAAATACATATAACAATATTTTGAAATTGAAAATTACATATAAGAAAAAATGGATTGTCTAACTTTGCATCACTGGAGACCACTGTCACCCCTACGTCTTGACTTTGATTTGTCACTCTATACTTTATTGTTGCTTAGGCTGATGCATATGTTTAATTGATGGATTTGCTACTCCATCCTCTTTTATATTGTTTCCTTGCATCATCAGCTACTGTAACTACGAGAACTAAAAGAACATCTACTGCATGTTGTTTTTTATGCAAAGTAGTCAGTACCATGTCAGTGGGCGTATTGTTTTTGTTGTGATATAGGTACATACCTATACAGGTGCATTTCGATGTATTATTTTAGGTTTATCAGAGTTTGAATATTTTTAATTTATATATATGAAAAATATTTTCAAATATGAAATAAATGATAATAAATAACTTTTATATATTAAATATTCATCAATTATATATAGTATTCTAAAAAAAACTTCATCAAATATAAGAAAATCAATATCAGTTGAGTAGTAATGCTGAAATTTTTTAATGATCGTTAAATTTACGAATAACTATGTCTAATATTCATCAAATTTATGAGTAATTATGTATAATATTCATTAAATTTAAGATCAATGTTGGTTTAACTTTTTTTTTACAAGCTTATATTATATACCAGCTGTACAACTATTTACGTTCGATACCATCGAAACAGGCCAATACTTATCGATACAGTTGGTACAGACCAAAACCAAGACCAAAACAAAATCAACTATCGTCGGTACCATTATATGTCGAACCGATATGTACCAACCAGTACGGTCGGTACCAATAACACTATTTTGATGCCTTTTTCTTCATCTAGCAATCGTCAATTTTTTTTGGCAAAGAAAAGAAAAAAAGATAATTGATCTTGATAAAGGCTGTTACATACGTAGATCCACCTCTTACCCAGTGTTTGGTGAAGTGTCTTTCCTAGAAATCCAGTGGAGTCATTTTCGGGACCAGTTATAGAATTTTGTGAAGCTTGCTTGAAAAAAGAAAAAGAAGAGACACAAATATACAACTAGATATAAAGGTACCACTTGGACGGGTTCAGGCAAGTTTGGGTTGAGTCATTTTGGCTTTGGTTTTTTTCAGGTTCGTGCTGATTTAGTTTGGGTTTATTCAGATTCGAGTTCTTTCAGGTTTGTATCAATTCAAGTTCAGGCCAATTTGGGTTTAGGTTTATTCAGGTTTGGGCCTATTGAGTTTGGGTTTGGGTTCAAGTTCGAGTATATTTTTCATCATTTTTTATTTTATGTTAAATGTAATTACTTTTACGTAATTTTGAATTCTAAGCCCAGGACTAAATTTGGCCATGTTCGGCTAAAAAAAATATTAGTTTAGTTATATAGGCCTAGTCGTGGCCCAAAAAATTTTTAAATTCTAAGCTCAAAGATGAATTTGGCCTGGCCAACTAATTTAAGTACAAATCATTATTTATAATATTAAAAGTTATTTTTATATTAATATTTACATATTTTATAATTAAATTTAAATAAAAATATTATTTTATTTTAAAAAAATATTGTTTCAAGTCAAGCATACTTGAAACTTAAAATCTAAGACCCTAACTTCATCGTGCCGAGCTTACTGTGTTGAGAAGGCTATCTAGTTTAGTTGCCAGTCCAACATGTGATTCTTTTTTTAATTTTTGATATGATATTATCTATTATAGCTTTCATTTTTTTAATTTATCTTATTACATTATTATGTTATTATCAAACTCTAATTATCATTACTTGATATAATAATAATAATAATAATAATAATATTCAAATAAATATTTAAAATTTTACTACTAATATGCATAAACTCTCAATATTTAATGAATTTAACTAATTAAATTAAAAAAAAAAAAGATAAATGGATGATATACTTTATTGACAATGCTTTCAAAGCTCATGATATGATTTACTTTTTGATAAATTATTATTTTATCATATATAGACCTACTCAAGGATCGGGCTACCACTTTGCCCAATTGCACTTGGGCCTGAGTTCTTATATTTTTATTTTAGACTAGCTCGACCTAACTCAGAAAAGTGATTTTAAATTAAAATAACATATATTTTATTTGAATTTTTAATTATAAAATATGTAAATATTAATAAAAATATTCTTTAATGTGATGGATAGTAATTTTAACTTAAACAAGCGGGTCTAGGCACATTAAATAAAGGCCTGAGGTTGTGATTTTAAAAAATTTAGGCTGCGGCCCGGCCCAAACCATGAGCAGATTTAATCACATATAAAATATAAATTAAGTTTTTAATATTTAATTAAATTCTATATGGTATTAATATTTAATATTTAATATTTAATATTTGATTCATTTTTGATATTGTATTATCTATTATGGCTTTCATATTTTTTATTTTATCTTATTACTTTTTAATACTATTATCAAACTCTAAATATCATTACTTAAAATAATAATAATAATAATAATAATAATAATAATAATAATAATAATAATAAAAAATAAGAAAAATATTCAAAGAAGTATTTAAAATTTTACTACTAATATACATAAACTCTCAATAGTTAATGAGTTTAACTAATTAAATTAAAAAATATAATAAATCAGTAATATACTTTATCGACAATGTTTTCAAAGCTCATGATAAGATTTACTTTCTGATAAATTATTATTTTATCATATATAGACCTACTTGAGAGTCGGGCTACCCACCTAACCCAGTTGTGCTTGGGCTCCAGTAAGTTTTTGTTTTAGATAAGCTCGGCCTAGTCAAAACAGTAATTTTAAATTAAAATAATATATATTTTATTTAAATTTAGTTATAAAATATATAAATATTAATAAAAAATATTCTTTAATGTGATGAACAGTAATTCTATCTTAAATAAAGAAGTCTGGGCACATTAAATAAAAGCCTAGGCTTAAGATTTTAAAAAAATTCGAGCTACAACTTGGCTCGACCCATGAGTTGGTTTAATCATTTATAAAATATAAATTAATTTTTTAATATCTAATTAAATTCTATATGGTATTAATATTTAATATTTAATATCTAATTCATTTTTTATATAGTATTATCTATTATGGCTTTCATATTTTTTAATTTATCTTATTACTTTATTATATTATTATCAAATTCTACTTATTATTACTTGAAATAACAACAATAACAACAACAACAATAATAATAATAATAATCAAAAAAGTATTTAAAATTTTACTACTAATATATATAAACTCTCAATATTTAATGAGTTTAACTACTAAAATTAAAGAAAATATAATAAGTAGATGATATACTATATTAACGATGCTTTTAAAGCTATATGATTTACTTTTTGATAAATTAGTATTTTTTTTTATATATAGACCTATTCAAGAGTCGGGGTACCCATTTGGCCTTATTGGGCCAGGGTTCGAGTTCTTATATTTTTATATTAGACTAGACTGACCTGGCTCGAAATAGTGATTTTAAATTAATATATTTTATTTAAATTTAATTATAAAATATATAATATTAATAAAAAATGTTCTTTAATATAATGAACAGTAATTCTAGCTTAAATAGACAGGTCTGGGCACGTTAAATAAGGCCTGTTTTATTAAATTATTAAAAGAATGTTAAAATAAAATTCATAATTAAAGGTTTTGATTTATGAAAAATTCTTTAATTATAATTTCTTCATATTTATTTTTAGTATTAAATTCAGGTTCGGGTTCTTTCAGGTTTAGGTTATTTTAGGTTTGGGTTGATTCGGGCTCTAGTTATTTTGGGTTCGGGCTATTTCGGGTTCAGGCTGATTTGGATTTGATTTTCTTGGGTTTAGGCCATTAACTTTTTGATCAAATCGAGTTCGATTCGGGTTCAAGCTTAAATTTTTTCGGGTAGATTTTTGGGTTCGGGTTCATTTTACCACCTTGAACTAGATATAAGCATGTCAGTAAAATACTTCTCAAGCTTTATGGTGTTTTTGTTTTTAATGAAAGGCACAAATTTAAGATATGTAGAAAGCTTTCAATATTTTATATCCATCTAGTAATCTTTTATGCTTAATTTTTCAATTCATGATTTTTGGAAAAAGCATCAAATTCATTGTTATGTCATAATTGAAAATTGATGGTATTTAGCATCCTCATACCAGCTTCTCTTCCTCCTACCCTATTTTAGAAAATTAAAATTATGACATAATTTACTTCAGCTGTATTGAATTTTACCTCTATAAAATTGATTTCTTTAATTTTGTTTATCAAATTAATAATATTTTAAATAATTTTATTAATTTAAGCAATGCATTTTCAAAATTTGAGCAATAAAGGGAATAAAAGGAAACAAAAATTTACAGCTAAATGTAAGCATGTCAGTCAAATTCTTCCCGAGCTTTCTGGTGTTTTTGTTTCTAGTGAAAGGCATAGATTTAAGAATGATGACGCTATTATGTAGAAAGCTTTAATATTTTATATCCATCTATTAAACTTTTATGCTCTATTTTTCAATTTGTGATTTCTTGAAAAAGTTTCAACTTCATCATTGTGTCACTATAAAAATTTAAAGGTATTTACCAACCTTGTATCAGTTTCTCTCCGTCTTCCCTTATTTTTGAAAATTCAAACTTCAGCATAATGTACTTCAATTTTATTGAGTTTTATCTCTGTAAAATTGATTTCTTAAATTTTGGATATAAAAGTAACAATATTTTAAATAATTTGATTAATTTAAGCAATAAATTTTCATTAATTTGTTAGTTTATATTAAAATACCAAGAAAACTAAGAGTATAATGATAAAATTGAGATAATTCAACATTGATTCATAAAATAAAAATGGTAAATTTAACCTTATTTTCTATGTTATTTTATTAGATATTGAAATTTTTTATAGATACGTGTGCATTTTAAGTTATTTATATGTACGAATTTTATATAGGCTATTTATATAAATATTACAAATTTTTTTTATTTCTCGATTTACAGTGGTTTTCAAATTAATTCTCAAAATATGATTTTTTTCTAATGTGTGCTGAGAACTTACCATAGGAAGAGGCGAGTTGACGGGTTGTTGGGAACTCGCCACTACTGGAACTCCTACTCAATTATTTTAGGAAAAATTATAAAAAGTAAAATTAACAAATAGTTATTAAATAAAAGTAAAAACGAAAAAATAATTTTAAAGAAAGAAATGATACTTATTCAAATTATTAATAAAGAGATTGAAATTACTTATCTACCCCTCCTTGGTCTACTGACTGACTCTCCCCATATATATATTTTACATAAATTATGTATAAATATATAAATTATCTATCATGTTAGAAGGAATCTGATTTTTCATATATTTGTCATATCTCTGGGGTTTCAAGAAATCTAGTAGTCATTAGTCAAATATTATCTATCGTGTTAGAAGAAATCTGATTCCCCATTCATTTGTCTCATCTCTCAGGTTCTAAGAAATTTATTAGTCATTAGTCAAATATTACTTGTTGTGTCAGAAGGAATCTGATTCCTCATGCATCTGTCACATATCTTTGGTTCCAAGAAATCTATTAGTCATTAGTCAAATATTATTTGTCATGTCAGAAAGAATCTGATTCTCCATGCATCTGTCACATCTCTCAAGTTTTAAAAAATCTATTAGTCATTAGTCAAATGTTATCTATCGTGTCAGAAGGAATCTGATTCTCCATGCATCTGTTACATCTCTTGGGTTTCGAGAAATCTATTCGTCATTAGTTATATATGATATAAACTACTAACTTTAAATGTTATAAAAGCATGTTATATAAATGATAAGAATACAGATAAAATTAGAAATTATACAAGAATTGAACATACATATTGGAGAAATGATAAAAATACATATTATACAAATAATTGAACCTGAAAGATGTGACATTACATGGGGTATCGGATTCCTTCTAACATGATAAAAAAAAGAAGACTAATGCCTAATAAATTTCTTAGAACCCGAAAGACGTGACAGATGCATGTCTTAAAACCCGAAAGATGTGACATTGCATGGGGTATCGGATTCCTTCTGACAGATAGTAAAAAGAAGACTAATGCCTAATAAATTTCTTGGAACCCAAAAGAAGTGATAGATGCATGTTTTAGAACTCGAAAGATATGACATATGCATGGGGTATCAGATTCCTTCTAACATGATAAAAAAAATAAAACTAATGCCTAATAAATTTTTTAGAACTCGAAAGATATGATAAATGCATGTCTTGGAACCCAAAAGATGTGACATTGCATAGGGCATCAGATTCCTTCTAACATGACAGAAAAAAGATGACTAATGCATAGATTTTTGATTTTACTCCATTATAAATACCTTAGTTCATTAATCTCATTTTCATTCACTTTCATTGTCATATTCTTTTAAATTTGTGCAAGATTTGTTTGTAGAGTTTATTGATAGTGTTTATTTATTCTAGCCTTTGTTGTTTCCTACTAAACATGAATTTGACAAGATGAGCAATAGATTTGTTGCACTTGTCTATTTTGATGGATAAATTTTTAATAGCGAAGAAAGTGTTACATTCTAAAATGACCATCCAAAAAGTATTAGTGTTAAGGAAGATATCACAATGGAGGAATTGAAGGCTAAAATTCAAACAAAAATCAAAGCTGGGAACAGAAGAAAAGTATCGGAGGTCAAGTATAGGCCTCTTATTTCTATAGGGGAAGGATGAGTCCGATATAGGAGTTTTCTAGTTAAAGATGACGATGATGTGAGATGCATGTTTGATGTCCATCAACAATTCTGTCATGTCAACATAATTGAGTTATATGCTGAGCTAGAGGATGTTAGTGATGATTGTGGGCCTTCAAATATCCATACCACATACAACGTACTGCCACAAATGTCATGGGCCAAATGTCAACCTTCTCTTGATGCAAAGGTTATGACGAATAATTTTGTTGAATCCTTCCATTATTCATCTGTGCCACCAACAATTCCTACCACCGAAGATGATGCACCACACAACTCCATGATGACAAAGTCTCTAATTAGAGGTTTTAAAATGGAAAGTGGAGGACCAAGTTCATTCAATGTTGATCTCGATCCTAATCAGTCATCTGGACCCCACTGTGAATATGTTGGAGACTTTAGTGAGCCAAAAGAGTATGCTGAATTTGATGACAATGATGACAACAATGATTCTGACCTAGATGTCCCAGCTAACATCAACATTCATCATTTGTCATCTACTATTGGAGGTAATGGTCCTTTTCGTTAGTTTGAGCCTGTGTACCATATGCGCACCCTTGATTTGGATGCAATGCACATGGCAAAATTTTTAGAATATGCTCATACCTTAGGTATGCAATCAACCTAGAATCCATCTACTGGTGATCTCTGTGTTGGGATGCAGTTTACTACGAAATAAGCGGTGCTTTTAGCTATCAAGCACTCCACAAATTACGGAGTAATTAAATCTATGCCAACCAAGTATCACGGTAAGTGCAAAATGTATGCACGAGGTGCAACTGGAGATTAGAAAATACAATGGCCCTCATACTTGCACATTTGGACGAATTTCATAAGATCAGATGAAATTAGATTCTAACATGATTTGCTCATACATTTTATCTTTGGTCCAATCGAATCCAGCCATTTTTGGTTTAGTTTTGGTCATGGAAATACAGAATAGGTATGGATACATGACCTCTTATAAGAAAGCATGGATAGCAAAGCAGAAGGCAATCATTCAACTATTTGGCAACTGGGATAAATCCTACAATGATCTGCTAAAATGGTTAAGTGCAATGCAATAGTTTGTTCCTAGTACAATAATGGAATTATAGACTATACTTGCATACAACGGCCAACTATTGGTGTAAGGTAAGCATATTTTCCATCGACTTTTTTGAACTTTCAAGTCTTGCATTAAAGGCTTTCCATTTTGTAAGCTTATTGTGCAAATAGATGGTATATTCTTATATGAAAAATACCAAGGAACATTGTTGTTAGTTATTGCACAAGATGGCAATCGAAGCATTATACCAATTGCCTTTGCAATTGTGGAGAGTGAGACAAATGAGGCATGGTCATTTTTTCTCCGTAATTTATGTAGATATATTGTTACACAACCTGGAATTTGCTTTATTTTTATCAACATGAATCCATCAAATCTATCATCAGAGACTCAGGTAGTGCATGGAAACCTCTATATGCATATTTTGTATATTGTATTTGGCATATTGCAGCTAATTTCATGAGGAGATTTAATAATAAGGATTTACATCGGTAGGTTGTTAACATGGGTATGTATTCGCAATTATGATTATTTAATTTGTTACACTTCTCTCAATTTTCATTTTTATTAACAAGCTGTTTACAAGTTCGTAAATTAACATATGATTTTAACAGCATACGAGTTGAGGTGACCTCATTTTCAATGGTACTATGAAAATCTTCGTGTGAAAAATGCAAAAGCAGCGGATTAGATTGATAGGATCTCGAGGGAGAAATGGGCTCAATCATATGATGAAGGAAGACACTATGGACATATGACAATGAACCTAGCTGAATGTATAAATTCAATGTTAAAGGGAATTCATCCTCTTCCTATTGCTGCTTTAGTCTAAGCAACGTATTTTCTGTTGGCTAAACTATTTGTTAAAATGGGGAACAAGCAGATAGCAATGATGGAGATGGGCCACACATACTGCGAAACTGTCACTGATGCCATGCGAGAAAATTAAAGGAAAGCTAACTCCCATCTTGTTAGTGGGTTTATGCGAGCAAATCAATCTTTTCTGGTTAAAGAGTTAGAAAACCCACAAGAAGGAGTTGTGACTTCAAACTACAAAGTTAATCTTAATGAGAGATGGTGTAATTGTGGAAAGTTTCAAGTACAAAGGTACCCTTGTTCACATGTTGTTGTTGCTTGTGCTCATGTTCAATAGATTGCATGCTATATGTGGATAATGTCTATAGATTGGAGACTCTATATAAAGTCTTTCGACATGAGTTTCAACCCATCGCACATGAAGATTATTGGCCAGAATATAATGGTCCACGCTATGCCCTAATCCAAAAATACGAAAAGATCCAAAACGTCAGCCAAAATCAGCCAAAAATAATTTTAGTTTTTTAATAAAATATTATTTTTTATTTTAAAAATAAAAATAATTTCTTGTATTTCTAATTGATTTCTTAACATCTTTTTAAACAATAAAACAAAATAATAATATTTTTTATTATTTTAATTCAAATGCAAAATATATAATACCTATTCCCATTTCATTAACGTTGAATAGTTATTTCATTATGAAACGTGCCACTTATTCGTCATTGATTTCCACACTGTAGAACTAGGCCACAGTGTGCTGTGATAGACAACGAAGTTTCTCTTGCTCTTCTTGCTGCTTTAGGGTCTCATAAAGAGGAGCACTTCTTGTCTCAGGAAGCCATATGCTTAGAATTCCGCTCAGGACAGAAAGAGCCCCAAATATAATAAAGGAAAGATATGGGCTAAGGCGACCAACCACCACCAATAAAGGAGATAAAGAAGCCCCTAACATCAAGCTTGGCGCAATAGCGACACCGCAAAATTCCTGACGTTGGTGGGGAAAAGCTCAACGCACTAAATATACGAGCACCAAATGCAATAGAAGCAGCCATGAAACCAACTGCTTCAATTGTCAATTGAGGACAACTGCTACTGGATCTGGATCCATCAGCCTTTGCTTTGCCTCCTGATTTGGCCGAGAAAATTATGCAAAAAATACATGAAATGCCAGCTAAAATTGCTGACAGTGGGAAAAGGAGACGTCGATTTGTGAAGCTCAATAGTACGCTGCCGATAAAAGTAGCAGGAATCTCCATTAGGGCATTAACTACAACTGTTAAGTAGAGATTGAAGTTGAGGTTTTCGTCGTTTAGCTGGATCCCATAATAAACAAATCCAACCCCAAAACCAGCTACCATAACCATAATCATTCTCCTAGCAGCCCATCTTATGGTCCATAGATTTTCATTTTTATCAGTTGTTTTATCTCTTTCACCTTCACTGCCTGTTTTCCCTTGATATGGAATTATGAGCTCTATATTGTCAGGTAGTTTCTTCCTGTTGACTCTTGCAAACTTTTGTAATACCTCAAGTGCTTCTTTGTTTTTCCTCTGAATAATGAGCCACTGTAGTGATTCTGATACGAAAGGGACCAATAAAAAGGCATAGACAAGGGGAGGAATGGATATGATCCTATACAAATCCCTCCATGGGCTTTGGTAGGATAGGCAATGAAAGGGAGAGACAGAAAGCCCGCTGTGAAGAAAAGAAAGCCGTATTGGCCAACTTGGCCACGTCATTTGCGGCCAACAGCTTCTGTCGAGAGAACAAGGCAGCATATCCCAGTCCCAGAACGAGTAAAACCATTTGCAAATCGGAGAAATGCATAGATCCAAACATTTGGTGAAAATGAGGTGATGAAAGTGGTTGTGGAGGTTAAGATGCATGCCAGCAATAATGTTTTCTTTCTACCCAACCATGCATCAGCAAGGCGGCCATAGAAAGCACATCCTATAGAAGTGGATCAAAGATCATTAGTTTCTCAATCATGTCAAATATAAGCACACCTTTCCATGCAAAAATGAAAATTTTGTAAAAATAAATATATTCAATTTTACTCTTCACATCTAATATATAAAATGTTAATGGATTTTCTTAACTCTACAAACAAAATCACATATCTTATTTAATTATTTTTAATTTTTTCAAATATATAATAAGGATTTATGATAACTTTTTAATTTTATTTATAAAATTATAAAACACTACAGTCGATGTACCTAATAATAATACTTTAAATATAATTAAATTATATAAATAATTTTTCTGTTATATCATTTTTTTAACTGAATATTTAAAAAAATTTTAGTCAAAATAAGTAACTGTATTGTGATTTTATTAGACATATAGATATTTTACACTAATACCATTATATAAATATTTACATAGCATTTAACGACCAATAAAGAAATTATATAGCCCCATAAACTTGTGGAAACAGATACATAGTGTATACAGTGAATATGGATGAAGCAATTGGAAAGATAAGAGAAATTAACACTATAGAATGGAGGAAGAGGGACAATAGGACTTGATTACCAAAAATTGAACCAATGAAGAAGAGGGAAGCGGGAACAGCAGCAAGAAACTTGCGGTCGCATATAAGACCCCACTCAGCAATAGTGGAGGTCGTATT
>JBBYHM010398593.1:0-13550 GCA_038381775.1 Adansonia rubrostipa | reverse complement strand
AATTATTACTTAATAATTAAAAATTATTTTTAAATTTAATTTTAAAATATATAAAATTAATATTTTAATAATATTATGAACTATGAAATAACTTTCAAATCAATTCACTTCTTCCTTTAACCTATTTTTTTCTTAATTTTTTAAACAAAATTTTAACTATTCTTTATCACTAAAAAAGTGAATGTCTAATCATTTTATATATATATATATATATATGTAATTTTTGGAAATATCGATAAATGACAGATATTAATAATAAAATAAAAGGCAAACATTTTATTTGACTTACCTGGGTTATTTTTCAGGTCTGATAAATTCGAACCATATGAGTCATGTTTTAGGTAAGGTTTTCACAAATTTGGATTGAATTAGCTCAACAAGAATTATTACTAAAGAATTAAACTTTTATTCAAATTTAATTATAAGCATATATAGAATTAATATTTTTAATATTTTAATAATGCTATGAATAATAAAATAGACTTTCGGACCAATTTGATTCTTGTTTTACCTATAAAAAATTTACCAATTATTATTATCGACAAAGTGATTGTTTATCATTGAATATATATAAATTTTTTGGTAATCTCGACAAATGACAAATATTAATAATAATATAAAAGGCTAGCATTTTATTGGATTAACCTAGAATATTCGTTCGGTCCAAATGGTTTGATCCGTACAGGTTGAGCTTTATATATGGATTTCTAAAATTTGGACTAAACCGACTTCACAAGAATTATTATTTAATAATAAAAATTATATTTAATTTTAATTTGAAAAATATATAGAATTAATATTTTAATATGTTAATAATGTTATAAAATGTGAAATAAACTTTTGAACAGATTCACTTCTTCCTTTAACCTATTTTTTCTTAAATTTTGAAATGGAATTTTAAGATGACCGATCAATTTATATACATATATATAAATTTTGGAAATATCAGCAAATGACGAATATTAATAATAATATACAAGGTAAGCATTTTATCTAACTTTGCTAGGTTATCTTTCAGGTCTGATAGGTTTGATCTGTACGAGTCAGGTTTTAGATAAGGTTTTCATAAATTAGGATTGAACAAGCCTAATAAGAATTATTACTAAATAATTAAAAGCTTTTCAAACTTAATTATAAAAATATATAAAATCAATATTTTAGTATTTAAAAATGTTACGAATAGTGTAACGGACTTTCGAAATAATTCAATTTTTTCACCTATTCTTCTTACTTTTGCAAAAAATTTGCTATTTTTAATAAAATTTTTACTATTTTTATCTTTGAAAAGGTGGATGTTCAATCAATTAATATATATACATATATAAAATTTTTGGAAATATCGACAAATGATAGATATTAATAATAATATAAAAGGTAAGCATTTTATTTGGCTTAGCTGGGTTATTGTTCAAATTTGATAGGTTCGATCTGTAAGGGTCAAGTTGAAGATAAGATTTTCACAAATTTGGATAGAACTAGCTCGATAAGAATTATTACTTAATAATTGAAAATTTTATTTGAATTTAAAGATAAATATATAAAAATTAATATTTTTAATATTTTAATAATGTTATGAATAATGAAATAGATTTTAAGACCAATTCGATTCATTTTTTCTTAAATTTTTTAAAAATTTAGCTATTTTTATCCCTAAAAAGGTGGATGTCCAATCATGTAATATACATATATAAAATGTTTGGAAATGTCGACAAATAATAGATATTAATAATAATGTAAAAGGCAAGCATTTTATTTGACTTAGCTAAGTTATTTTTCAGGTCTGATATGTTCGATTTGTACGAGCCAACTTCTAGATAAGACTTTCACAAATTTGAATTGAACCAGCTCAATAATAATTATTACTTAATAACTAAAAATTTTGTTCATATTTAATTAAAAATATAAAAATTAATATTTTTAATATTTTAATAATTTTGTGAGTGGTGAAATGAACTTTTGGACAAATGCAATTCTTTTTTAATCTATTTTTCTTACTTTTTGATAAATAGACTTACTATTTTTTATTACCGACAATGTGGATACCTATCATTTGATATATATAATTTTTTATAATGTCAATGAATGAAAGATATTAATAATAGTATAAAAGATAAGCATTTATTCGATTAAGCTAGGATATTTGTTCGACCCGAATAGTTCTATCCATACGGCCAAGTTTTATATATTGTTTTCTCAAATTTGGACTGAAGTAGGCTCCACAAGAATTATTACTTAATAATAAAATATAATTTTTAAATTTTGTTTTAAAAATATATAAAATTAATATTTTAATAATGTTATAAACAGTGAAATGAACTTTCAAACTGATTCATTTCTTCTTTTAACCCATTTTTTTCTTAATTTTTTAAATAAAATTTTAACTATTTTTTATCACTGAAAAGGTGGATGTCCAACCATTTAATAAATATGTATATAATTTTTGAAAATATTGGCAAATCATGGATATTAATAATATAAAAGGCAAGCATTTTATTTGACTTAGCTAGGTTATTTTTCAGGTTTGGTCAATTTAAGCTATGCAGATCAGGTTTTAGATGAGGTTTTAACAAGTTTGGATCGAACCAACTCGATAAGAATTATTTCCAAATAATTAAAGTTTTCATTCAAATTTAATTATAAAAAAAATATAACATATTTAATTTAATAATGTTATTAATAGTGAAAGGGACTTTTAGACTAGTTTTGTTCTTTTTTTCACCTATTCTTACTTTTTGATAAAAAGGTGTTACTATTTTTAATAAAATTGTAGCTATTTTTTATTTCTTAAAAAGTGGATGTCCAATCATTTAATATATATAAAATTTTTGGAAATAGCGGCTAATGATAGATATTAATAATAATATAAAAGGCAAACATTTTATTTAACTTAGCTAGTTATTTTCATGTCTAATAGGTTTGATCTGTATGAGTCAAGCTTTTGATAAGATTTTCACAAATTTGGATTGAACTAGCTTGATAAGAATTATTACTTAATAATTAAAATTTTATTTAAATTTAAAGATAAATATATATAAAATTAATATTTTAATATTGTTATAAATAGTAAAATAGACTTTTGGACCAATTTTGTTCTTTTCTCAATTATTCTTTTCTTTATTTTTATAAAAATTTAGTGAGTTTTTATCCCTAAGATGAATGTATAATCATTTAATATACATATTTAAATTTTTTGGAAATATCAGCAAATGAAAAACATTAATTAAAAATATAAAATGCAAGCATTTTGTTTGAATTAGCTATGTTATTTTCCATATCTGATATGTTTGATCCGTAAAGGAAAAGTTCTAAGTGAAGCTTTCACAAATTTGAATTGAACTAGATCGATAAGAACTATTACTTAATAATTAAAAATTTTATTTATATTTAATCATAAAATATATAAAATTAATATTTTTAATATTTTAGTGATGTTATGAATAGTAAAATAAACTTTCAGACCAATTCAATTATGTTTTTACCTATTTTTCTTATTTTTTAATAAAAAAATATTTTTTATTTTTATTACCAGCAAAGTGGATGTTTATCATTTAATATATATAAAATTGTTGGTAATCTCAACAAATGACAGGTATTAATAATAATATAAAGGGCAAGCATTTTATTGGATTAAACTAGGATATTCATTCGGTCTGAATGATTCGATCCATAGAGTTCAAGCTTTATAAATGGTTTTTTCAAATTTGGACCAAATTGGTTTTATAGTGTAGACACCAAATTTCGCCCGGGTCCCTTTTTACTTTTTTGATAATCCTAAATATCTAAGATTGAGAACTTAATGGCAAACCTTATTGGGAATGATTTTTTTAGATGAATCAAATATTCTCAAAACCTTTTTATTCATAGTTAAATACCCATAAGTTCATGTGACAAAAAAGTTATATTTTGATCTCTAGTTTCGGATATACAAGATGAATATTTAAGAAAAAATTATTTTTAATAGTTTCTTTTCAAATGTTGAAAATCTATCTCTACAGATGATATCGCAGTCAAATTTCTCATTTTTAAGAATTTTTTTGAGAATTTTTTGTTAAATTTAGGAAATTAACTTTCGTATATTTTTATCGATACATGTGTGGTATTTATGCTGATATACATTCCAAAATATTAGAAATATTCAAAGAAAATTTATATTAGCATTTTATACCACCAGGTGTCAAGTTGTCCATTTTTATAATTAAGTTTAGAATTTTTCACAGTATTGTGAGTTTTATACTCGAAAAATTTTTCCTAGTAAAATTACTTGAAATTCTGGATTTTCATCTTTACCATTTTGTAAATTAATACATGAGATGATATATCTTATTTAATTAATTCTATATAAGTTTTAATGTATTTTTTGAAATTTTTTTTTTTGAAATGCAAGCTTTCTTTTATCTATAAAATTTTATTGTAGAATTTTTTCAAGTTTTTAACTTCAAAATTTTTTAAAAATTTGCATTTAATTACCATTAAATTAATTTTTTCAAAATTTATTTTATTTTATAAGTTTTATAGTTTCTTTCCGTTTTCAAAATATAAAATTTTTTACTTCGTAATTTTTTGAAAAGATTTTTTTTAGTTTATAATTTTTAAAATTCTTTAAATATTATTATTTAATCCATATTAAATTAGTTTTAAAAAATTTAATTTATTTTATAAGTTTTAGAACTTTTTTTTTCATGTTACCAAGATATGGGTTTACACTTTGTAAATTTTTTCGGTGATATTTTTTCGAGTTTCTAATTTTTTTAAATATTATTATTATTATTATTTAATTTATACTAAATCAGTTTTGAAAATTTTTATTTATTTTATGAGTTTTAGAATTTTTTCTGTTACTGAGATACAGAGTTTTCTACTCGCAAATTTTTTTTGTATGATTTTTTTGAGTTTATTATTTTCAAAATTCTTTGACTATTATTGTTTAAATCATATTAAATCAGTTTTAAAAAATTCAATTTATGTTATGAGTTTTGCATTTTTTTTTATATATGATAATTTTTCCCCGTGAGGTTTTTATTTCTCGTATAATTTTACGAGTTTTAAAGTTTCAATCAGTCTTTTTATTATTTCATTTCCAAGTTTTGTTTATAATTATTAATTTTTTTATTTTATACTTATTATCATTATTTCAATTTTATTTTAATTTATGATTATTTGCTATTAGTTTCATAGAAACTAGTCTTGTTGATTTCCAACTTATCCCTAACCAATTTAGCTGGTTTCTAATTACCAATTAGATGGTATTATCTAGGCAATCATGACAGTATTTTTGAATGACATTAATTGCTTGTCAAATTAATGCAAGTCTCGTCTTTCTATGCTAATAATGATAAAAATAATAAATCAAATAAATAAAATTTTTTTTCTTTCTTGTTCTTGGAATTTTGGCCAAGAGGATCACAAAATCCTCTTGGCCAAACCTAAGGATTTGTTTTCATGGGAGAGGCTTAAGGAAAAAAAAGGAAAAAAAACAAAAAAAAAACACTAAAATACATAGATTTTCAAGCTTTTCTAAGGTAAAATTCTTGTAAAATTCTTAATTTTTGTTTTTTTTTTGTTTGAATCTTCTTTTTTGATGAGCCAAATGAATAATTGAGCTCATGAAATTTGATTCATGTTGAAAGGCCAAGTATAATGGCTATGATTAAAGTTTTCTATTTTTGTTGTTTTAGTTAATTTTTGTTAGAAATATTTTGATTTTCTTTGAGATTATTTGTGTTTGTTGATGTATATATTGTTATTTTCATGAATACATGTTTATATAATTTTTCCTTAATATTTTCATGTTGTTTTATGTTGATTTGTTCATTATTTTTATATTTTCATGCTTATTCATGTTTGGTAAAAATTGCAACATATATATATGTAAATAATTATGAAAATATGTGATGAAGAAAATTATTTCTTGCTGAAATAGCATGGTGGCAGAATGGTTTAGGGTTGATTTTGTGATGTTTTAGTTTTATTTAGCTTATTTTGCTAATATTAGAAAGTTCTAGGACTAAGATGCAAAATACATAATTTTTTATACCATTTTTGGGTTGGCCAAGAGTTTCATGGGCTGTTTGGAAAGTGATTTTGTGTGTTTTTGAAAATGTTTTAGATGTTTTAACATTTTAAGATCATTTTGTAATTTTAGGAAAGTTTAGGGACTAAATTGCAAAATACATAAAAAATTTGTTTTATGGCCAAAGGTGCTTGGCTCAATCCCCTTGTATATTTTTGCCATCTTTTTTTGTGTTAATTTTCACTTGATTTAATGATTTTTGGCAAGATTTTGTAGTTTTTTTAGGGACTTAAATGTAAATATTAGAAAAGTTTAGGGATTATTTTGTAAAATATTAAAAAATTTTGTTTCAAGGCCAAAATGTTTGGCCAAATCTTCATGAATATATTTGTTGTGTTTTTCATGTTTATTTTCATATGTTTGATGATTTTTTAGTATTTTAATGTAGGGACCTAAGTGCAAAATTAGAAAGTTTAGGGACTACATAGCAAATTTTAGTATTTATGGGTAACATGGTCATTTTTATCACATTTAAATATTTTTATTATTCCCATGGTCTTTTGTAAGGATATAGACATTTTCAAAACCTTTCGTATTCTCTTGGTTTTTCATAGAGTACGAAATGTAATTTTTAAAAGTTTAGAGGCTTAATTGTAAATTTTGTATTTTAAGTTAGTTTAGACATGTTAATTTTTACCTTTAGGGTAGAAAAATCATTTTATCATCATTTCAGTGTCTTTTAGGGTTATTGGGATACTTTCAAGTCGAAGGTATACCCTATGGGCATTTTAGTAATTTTGCTACAATCGAGTCCTAGGTAGTTATCGGGATTCTTTTATGCCAAAGGTGTGCATTTAGGATAGGTTCAACCTTCCATAATCATTTTCATGTCTTTTAAGGTTACTGAGATACTTTTATGTCGAAGGTATAACCTAAGGGCATTTTGGTGATTTTGATAGAATTGAGTCCTTATAGTGATCAGGATGCTTTTATGCCCAAGATGTGCATTTAGGATAAGTTCAACCTTCCATGATTATTTTCATATGCTTTAAGGTCATTGGGATACTTTCACGTCGAAGGTCTTAGCGACATTTTGCTAATTTCGTTAGAACCAAGTCCTAGGTAGTCATCAGGATGCTTTTATGTCAAAGATGAGCATTTAGGATAGGTTCAACCTTCTATAATCATTTTTGTGTCTTTTAGGGTTACTAGGATACTTTTATATCGAAGGTATATCCTAGGGATATTTTGGTAATTTTACATTAGAACCAAGTCCTATGTGATTACTAGGATACTTTCATGTCAAAGGTACACATTAGGAATAGGTTCATAATTTTATATTGTTATCGATCCTAGGATGTTCTATAAATATTTTCAATAAATGTAAATTTTTTTTTAGAAAATTAAGGCAATGTCTCTAAGTTAGAATAATACGTAGAATTTCCCCTGATATAGAAGAGAGGTTCTATGAATTATTTTAATAATGAGATATCATTTTCAAAATAAAAATCGAGATTTTTATGAATTTCAAAAATAAAATAAAATCTTTCGCATTCCTTTGGTTTTCTGTTAGGATACAAAGAAGAACGATAAAAAGCTTTTGTATTCCACTGGTCCTCCAATGCAATACGTAAGAGATTTTGACTTCCAAAATTTTAAAACTGGATCTTCCTAACATGGAATAATAAATTTGTTTCATTAATTATTATTTTGGGAATTTATAATTAAATGCCATACATTGAAACTGAATAAAAATTAAAATTCAAGTTGACATGTAAGTAATAAGGTACCGATTTTTGGGCATCACGAGAGGGTCGATCCTTACTTCTAATTTTAACCGACTCTCAGACCTTTTATATGATCTTTGGTATGATCGCGGGCCTCAGAGTTAGTATTTTAGGATTTCGTAACCCTCAAAATATAAACTCTGATAGGTGACCAATCTCACCTAGCCCAAATAAATTGGTGGTGACTCCAAATAAATAGTCTTTTTGTAATGACTATTTAGAGTTAAGTCGAGTGAGCAATTCATCACGGTAATGATATGGCCTATAGAAATAAAAGAATATAAAATAGTGATAAATATAGGAGCGAAGGCCATTTTAAGTTAAGTTTGGTTAGGATTCCCATCTGGGCCACGTTGCGACACAGGAATTATTACTCAACAATAAAATATTATTTTTAAATTTAATTTTAAAGATATATAAACTTAATATTTTAATAATATTATGAATTGTGAAATGAACTTTCAAATTGATTCACTTCTTCCTATAACCTATTTTTTTTTAATTTTTAAAATAAAATTTTAACTATCTTTTATCACTGAAAAAGTAGATGTCCAATCATTTAATATATATATGTGTGTACATATGTATGAAATTTTTGGAAATATTAGGAAATCACATATATCAAAAATAATATAAAAGGTAAGGATTTTATTTGACTTGGCTATGTTGTTTTTAAGGTCTGATAGGTTTAAACAGTTTGGGTCAGGTTTTAGATAAAGTTTTTCACAAATTTGGATCAAATCATCTTGATTAGAATTATTACTAGATAATTAAAAATTTTATTCAAATTTAATTATAAAAATATATAGAATTAATATTTTTAATATTTTAATAATGTTATGAATAGTAAAATAACATTTCAGACCAATTCGATTTTCACCTATTTTTTTATTTTTTATTAAAAAGATTTACTATTTTTGTTATTGAAAAAATGGATGTTTCTCATTGAATATATATACATATATATATATATGTATAGAACTTTTGGTAATCTCGAAAAATGGCAAATATAAATGATAATATAAAAGATAAGCATTTTATTGGATTAAGCTAGGATATTAGTTCAATCCAAATGGGTCGGTCTGCACAGGTTTTCTAAAATTTAGACTAAACTAGCTCCAGAAAAATTATTACTTAATAATAAAAATTATATTTAAATTTAATTTTAAAATTATATAAAATTAATATTGTGATATGTTAATAATGTTAAGGACTATGAAATGAACTTTCAAACCTATTCACTTCTTCCTTTAACCTATTTTTTCTTAATTTTTAATATAAAATTTTAACTATTTTTTATCATTGAATAAGTGGATGTCCACTCATTTAATATATATATATATATATATAAATTTTGGACATATTGGTAAATGAAGATATTGATAATAGTATTAAAGACAAGCATTTTATTTGACTTTGCTCGGATATCTTTTAGGTTTGATAGGTTCGATCCATACAGTCAAGTTTTAGATATGATTTTCACAAATTTGGATTGAACTAGCTCAATAAGAACTATTACTAAATAATTTAAAAAAAATTTCAAACTTAATTATAGAAATACATATAATCAATATTTTTAATATTTTAATAACATGATGAGTAGTGAAATTGGTTTTCAAACCAATTCAATTCTTTTTTTCACCTATTTTTCTTACTTTTGGATAAAAAATTTACTATTTTTAATAAAATTTTACCTATTTTTTATCTTTGAAAAATGGATGTGCAACATTTATCACGGTAGACAATGGGCAGCTAACTCTTTTGGCTGAAAAATGTATATAAATCATCTTACAGAATAGATCCACTTAGTTGTCATCCAAGCAAGGAAAATGGTGGAAAGGATTAGAGAATTACAGATGCAAATTAATCCTATAGGACAATATGAGGCATGTTGTACTTCAATTTTTGGATGAGGCTCAGAAAAAATATGATGAAGTTAGAAATTTTCTTGGATGTAATCCTAACATGATCAACAATGTGAATATGTAATTTGTCAAAAAGTTAATGGGAAAGTTCTAAGTTAAGAATTTGTAGTTAAAGCAAGCATTCCTACAAGTGCATTTATACATTCACGTCATACATATATCATTTACATATACATACATTTTCATACATTTATTAATAAATTTATAATTTAATAAAATATTTAAACATTGCAAATCAAGATGGATCCACTGAATGGTATTTTACTCACCACTATTACACTAGATCTGGAGCAAATAAAATGGCTGAGGACTAGTTAGCAACACTAGAAAGGCTCGAAGAAAACCAACAACAGTCTTAGGAGATTATGATCAAGAGGCAGGAGGAAATGCAAGCTCAAATAACAAGATTGATGGAGTTATTCATGGCAAGAGAGTCAATGCTCAGCCTAAAGGTATCACTGTTGTTCCTATCGGGACATCCAGAGGGATGTAGTCTGAGACATAAATAGCTAATACTCAAGAAACTCAAACTCCAAACGTGCCAAATACGCAACCAATTATCCCCAAAGCTACATCACCTCAAGTAATTATTATTAACCTTAATGCTTTCTCTCAAATAATATATACAAGAGCTGCCCTTGCATGACAGGAGTCTATAACTTCTACTATAGAAGAAGAAGAAAGACAAAAGGAAAAAGGCAAAACTGAAACAAAAATCTAGAAAGAAAAGCTATAGCTTTTGGAGAAGAGACTCAAAGCCATAGAGAAAGATGAACTTTATACCAACGTGGATGTTGAAGATTTAAGTTTGGTTCTTGATTTGCTCTCTTCACCAAAATTTAAAATGCTTAAGTTCAAGAAATATAAAGGCACCACTTCCCCACAAACTCATATCAAGATATTTATCTAAAAAATAACAGGCTATTCACATGATGACAAACTTCTTATTCACTGTTTCCAGGAAAGCTTAACTAGGTCAGTGTTAAATTGGTATTATAGGTTGACCTATAATTAGATCCAATACTGGTTGGATCTAGCCAATGTATTTTTACAACAATACAAGCACATGGCCGAATAGGTTCCTGATAGATTAAACTTTCAAAGTATGGAAAAAAGTTTACAGAGTCTTTTAAAGAAAATGCCCAAAAGTGGATAGACGTGACTTGTAAGTGTACCCTTTTTTAACTGAGAAATAAACCACCATGTTGTTTGTAGGAACTTTACGTCCTCTTTAGTATGATAAGTGTCACAACGTACCCCGAGGTGGATCCTTACGGATCTATGAGTGTGTACGACTTAAAATATTTTTCTAACTTGGAAATGTCTTTTGATTGAGACTATTCTTTGGCGATGTGATAAGAATGAGAATGTACGGATTCTCGACTTGTGGTACAGTGAAAAGGATCATAAGACGAATCACTCATCTTATTAGTCTCGAATGACCATCACGAAATGGCCAACGCTTGGAGTTGCCACTGATCATTTAGGGCTAGGCATGATCGGATGCCTATTAAAGCTTGTGTTTTAAGTTACGAAACTCAAAACATCGATCCCGTGATCTACGTAATACAAAGATTCATCATTTAGGTTGGGAAGTTGGTTACGCATGATAAGGTACGAACCTCTTCGCGATGCCCGAAATTGGTACCGTACTAGCTATGTGTTTCTCAATTTTGATTTTTTCGATCTTAACTTGTCATTATTTTGATATAACCCTTTTTAATGCATGAATCTTGTAGAAATAATCCAGGTTTTGATGAAAAAGATTTAATCTCATATACGCTCGGGAAAGATAGGGAATATAAATATTTTTGATAAAAATTACCTATAGATTTTACTTTGAAAATGGAATGTTCCACTTTGGGCACTAGAGAGATACCCATGCAGAACATTACCTTTAATTTTATTTGGAAACATTTTGAAAACATGAATGCAAATAATCATCACAAAGAAATCATCTTAGTAAGGCAATAAATGAAATAACATAATATGGATCATTCAATGCAATGATAAAGAAAATGGGTAAACTATTGGAATTTATCTCGCTATTGGCATCGATTTTCTAGGAATAACCAAATCGATAATATTCAAGATGCATCTAGATTTCTTGATTAAACAAGGTTTGTTTAACATATTCATGAAAGTCCGAGAAGGAGAAAATTAGCTGTAGTTTGAAAAATAGGGTTAGAGTATCCCTTTGAAAAGGTAGGGTTGGAGTATCCCTATAGACGATAAATAATTTTGATAAAGAAAGATTTTTAAATCTTGATAATTTTGAAAAGTGGGATTGGAGTATCCCCTCAAAAAGGTAGGGTTGGAGTATCCCCATAGACGACAAATCATTTTGACAAAGAAAGATTTTTAAATCTTGATAATTTTGGAAAGTGGGGTTAGAGTATCCCCAAAAGTGACACGTCTGACACTCTTTAGAAAAGTTGTCTTGGAAAACTTAAGTCGACAAAACTTTGTGATTTAAGAAATGTGTGAGCGTTTTTAGCAAGAGAAATTATTGTAAATGAGGATGGTAAAGATGTAAAATGTGTTGTGCCTTGAGACGAGCCTATGGGAGGTCAAAGCATGTTCTCAAGTCTAATCGGGTTGATATGGTGACATTTGAATGTCTCCAAACGAAACTCAGGAAAACAACTTAATTTTGACCATAATCGAAAACAGGGGATAGCATCGCGCTATCCTGCTTCCTAAATTTATTCTAAATTGGTTTGAAGGCTTTAGAGGGTGAAAAAGACACTGTTAGAAAGGTAACTCGATGAAGGTCATCCTAAAAATATTCCCACTGACTTTTTGGGGGAATAAATTTTCAAGTTCAGATTGATAGTGCTACTGGTAGAGCATATGAGGGACAAGGTGTGTCAAAATTTGAAAAATCACCCTGGACTAATTTGGTATCAAAAAATTGCAAACAATACCATTCTGAAAAGGGAATTTCATGAACCTTTTAGGAAAAATGTTTGGAAAAATTATTTATTGGGCCTGAACAGCCCAACCAGAATACATGTTCAGATTCTAGAGGTTTCAAATAGTTTGAACTTGAAAAATCATAATCTCTCATCCGGAATAATCCAGGGGTGAATAAGACATTGTTTTAAAGATAATTCAACATGTTTTGATAGAAAAATATCAGAAAATTATTAAAAAATCATTTAGGATTTTAAAGTGATTTTTCAATTTGCAACAGTTATGCTGCCAACAGGGGACAAAGCAAAGCAGGGGATATCTCTTATTTTTTATGTCTATGGGTCCAAACTCGAGTCATTGACATTTGAACGTCTATGACTGAAGGAAAAGAGTGGCATGAGCATCACAAGCTCATTTGCACAGCTCAAGAGTAGTTTGGGGTGATAAAACAGCCCATTGATCATACCACTAAAGGTTTTGACTCAAGAAAAAGGCACAAGCATTTAGGGAATAATTGAAAGACCATTTTTATTTCGAAATCAAAAGATTTGAGCTTGTTTAATCAAGATTCCAGATCTGGAAAACTTAATTTTCTCCAAGATATTTTGCTAGCTTTAAGGAAAATACTAAGTCCATGCTAATCCTCATTGGTTAAGGTTAACATGCTGGGCTTGAGGGTTTCAAAAATCAATTTTTATCAGCCATCAAACATGCATTTTGACAACAAACATACAAAGAAGATGGCACATAACATGAATGAGGATGATAATTTTAGTAATGGCCTAGACAAAGAAAGTGTTACACACTTTGACAAGAAAATGTTATGGATGTTGAAAATGATAATAATTCATGCAAGTTAATGTGTAAATGTGCCTGAAATGTGTTAGGCTAATGATTCATACATGGATTAAG
>JBBYHM010398542.1:0-13557 GCA_038381775.1 Adansonia rubrostipa | reverse complement strand
TTTTTACTTTAATAATTTATTTATTGCTTCAATTAACACGAAATAAATATTATTTAATTATTATTTTAATAATTTTTTATAAATGTAATATATTATTTTTTTATTAAATTTTAAAAAATAATATTTTAATTACATTTTTAATTATAAATATCATTTTAGTCAAAAACCATTGAGCATCAATTAATATTTCCCATTATTTATTTATTTATTTATTTATGCTTGTCTCTTTTCACTAGAAAATCATGAAAGCCTTGTATTCCATCTGAACAGGCTTTGTCTGTTTGCAAGATATCTGCCCCCCAGCTGTTTGATTATTGCAAAATGGTTATTAAACGGCAAATTCATGGTATCCGATTAGAGTAATTAAATTGAATTCATGTGTTCCAAATTCTTCCAAATTTGGACTTAGCTTGAGTACTCAGTACAGCTGCCACTTGATACCAGACCAAAAGAATTAAAAAGGGAGAAAAAGAAGCGAAAGAAAGATTAATTGGCTGTCAAGCTTCGCAATATAAGAATTGGGGAGTGCCCATTGGTCAAGCTAAGTCATAGTTTAAATTTTTTTAAATTTTTTGTTCGGACTCAAATTGAATTCAGTCTAAAAACTTAAATTATTATTTATAAATTAATAAAATTAATAAAAAAATTTTATATACTTTTGTAACTAAATTTAAATAAAAATATATTTTATTATTAATTAATAATTTGAGTAGAATCAGTTTAAATTATAAAAATTATATTCCAAACTCAATCTAAAGAGATCAAATCTATCAAACTAAATGAATAACTCAATGCAGTACCTATCTATTCCCAAAGTACTAAAATCTATAATAAGTCTTTTTCCCTCTTCTTTTTTCTTGTGTTTGTTTTTGTGAGTTGGGATTGAGTTTCGGGGAAGTCATTATGGTTGGGTTGTTGTGAGTGTGACTAACAACTTCATAAGCTCAATTGTCTTTCCTTTTTAATTCACCTTACTCTTCTTATATTGCTTTTTGGTGACACTATTTTTTAACTTAAATGTATGTATTTATTATAAAATTTCTTATTGAATTGGTGTTATAAGTTCAGTGATTTTAGCTTAATTGCAGAATTAATTTATGAACCAAGTTATAAAATAAATATAGTATTTATTAATAGGGTTAATACATCATTTAGCTTATGTAATATAATAAAATTTATAATTTGATACCTAAAGGAAAGAAATTCACAATTTGATACCTAAATTTTACTTCCGTCAGACACGTTAGTCTGAGGCTTAATAGTGTTGATGTGGCATTTTTTTGACCAATAGGGTCATGACACATTGCCACGTTAGCATTTTAAGAAAAAAATTTATTTTTAAAATTTAAAATTTTCATAAATGCTTATGTAGCATTACTATTCCATATGTCGTGATTCTATTGATAAAAAAAGCCATGTAAGCATCGTTAAAGTTTTTGACTAACATGTGTAATGGAAGCAAAGTTTAGGTACTAAATTGTGAATTTTTTATTTAGGTATCAAATTGAGAATTGGGTTATAATATAAGGGCTACATGATGTATTAACCCTTATTAATATGGTTATATTAGTAATTACCTTTTTTTTTTTGTTTTGAAAAGTGCAATCATTAACTTTGCTTATTCTTTTCTCCATTTGAAAACTAATACATATAGTTAACTAATTTTTTCTTCATCTATTTTTTTCATATTTTTGTTTATTGTTCTTTCATTCATAAAGTGGATGTTTCATAATCTAGTATTATTAAAGGGAGTTTAGTTAATAGTTAGAACAAGAAGTTGTTTTTACTTAACTGAGTTCGATATCTCATGAAAATAAAATTTTAAATGAAAAAATCAGCATAAAGAATGCGTGTTTAAAATTATCTAAAAAAAGATTAGGCTTAGATGAATTATGGAAATAACGAATTTGGTATAAGTCCAATTGATTTAGTAGCTTTTGTAAAAAGTGAAATCTAACAAATTTAATTCAAATATCAATATTTGCAATTGCTCCTCTTTTATGAAGCAAAGAGATTAACGTACAATACATATACGAATGAACATGATAATACGATAATTTTTTTTTTCAAAATAAGAATATGAATACAAGAAAAAATGCCAATTGTTGATGTCTTCCTTGGAGTAAGTTGAAAAGTAGAGTAGAGACGGGACCTGAAATACAAAAGAAGGTTAGAAGGCATCAACATTGGAATTCCAGGGAGTACTTGGATGCTTTAAGTTAGTTTAGGGTCATTGGGTTTTAGAGTGTAGGAAGAGAATGGAAAAGAAGAAGAAAGTTTGATTATGCATACCCTACCTGCGGGCTTTACAACTCGTTTTATACCTGAGTTTCTTAAGAGCACATATGTCACACTCTTTGTCATTGTTCAGGTGTCATTGTTCAAATACGGTTAATTATCAAACTAGTAGTCTTTTTGGTCATGGTAGTTGTATTTGTCAAAAAGGTGGGCTGCTAGTTCAGATTAAGAGGTGCTTAATCTGGGGAGTCTGATCCGAGGCATGCTAGTTAAAGGTCCTTGTCAGAAATGTGTGTCAGAGTCTAGAGCGTGCGCTTTAAATGACCAGCTTATGGAGGTGCTTGATCTGGGGAGTTTGATCTGAGGCATGCTAGTTAGAGGTCCTTGTTAGAAATGTGTGTCAGAGTCTGGAGTGCGCTTTAAATGACCAGCTCATTGGTTGATTAGGTGTTCACACTATCGCTGTCTAGTGAATTGGGCTTCGATCGCTTATATGGTTTATTTAGACGATTAGGCCACTTAGGCCACTATGGTTATTTAGGTGATTAGTGTAGTTGAAGTATAAAAATTGACCTCGAGGCTAAAGGATGTTAAAAATGACTAGACTGAGCCCTAAACTAATTGACCAGGGCTTTAGTTTTGATATAGTGTGAAAAACTTTTAGCCTAGTGATCACCATCGGTGTAACTATTTACTTTTACCAAAAAAAATTACTGACATAAAAGAGAAATTGTATTCCCTTGATGGGTAGCAAGAGTAAAGTAAGTATGACTTTGCATGCTTTGCTTATATAGAAGGTAAGAACAGACCATTGATACTGAAAAATTGTTTCTTTTTTCTTAGCCTATGATATGAACAAATCATACATACAGCCTAGTACATGTTCCTCGACGCCGAGAACATCCCCGAAGACATACCAAGTGATTTGATATTTTGAATTTCAAATGTACAATATGATAGCTTTTATTATTATAGGCTTCGCAAGTGTAGGGAAGCGAGAAACCATTGCTTGACAAGTGGCATTTAGATCGTATTTTAAGGTCAAGCATTAATGGTTATTTAAACCTTAGTTTCTTCTTCGGGACACTTCACAAAGCATTTGAAAAACTAGTTGGCTTTTCTTTTAAGTGTCAGGTGCTTCATTGCCTTTATATTTTGTTCTTTATATTCATTATTTGCCTTGGATTTTTCTTTTCTTTTATTGAGTTAATCTATTTTCATTTTGTTTGTTTTGGTTTTATCTTTTATTCGCAGTAAGAGATTTTTGTTTTTGTTACGTGATTCATGCTAGGGTGAAGGTTTTAAGGGTTTGTTTTTCATGTTTTTTCTTCTACTCTTATCAAGATTTAAAAAATCTAGGTAAATTTTCTAAAATATTCCTTGTTTAATCTTCTGCATCGTAGATTCATGTTTTTTTTCGTGTTTGTAAGGTGGATGGTTAGAGAATGGTGTCGTTTACTTGTTACGTCGATTACCAAAAAAGATAGTTTAGAGTGTTCTAGGCAAGAAGTTAAAAGTTGCGTAGAAATGATAATTAGGGATAGTTTTAGGCTAACTTATGGTCATCCTTTATTGATATTAATAATGAGGAGTGTAGAAGTTCAATATAGGTTAAGGTGGTGATTAGGAAGAAAAGGTACTAGGTGTCCAATATGTCAAACAGCCACTCTTGAACAGCCATTCAACATGTTGACTTCATAAGATACCCTATCTACTGAGAAGATAGAGCAGATGCTTGAGAAGGCCACAAACAGCACAGTGATGGTATAAATCTAGAGGATTTAAACATTAGGCCTGTAAAATAGTTCTCCTGCAACATTAACATGTAGAACGTCAATAAATGGATGCATGATAGGGGTCTTGACTTAAACCAGTATGAAGTTTCAGAGCCTCTTCTAAGGCAAAAGGTGATGAGGGTTGATGCGATAGTGTAATGTTTTCTCTTTATATTTTCAAAGGGGGTTTTCATCTACCATTGGAATTATTCTTTTGCTCTCTTCTTAATAAGACTTTTTGTCGCCAAATTAGCTGAAGCTTAACATGTGGGCAATTATGGTGACATACTTTTTAACGTGTAAGGAGAAAGGCTGAACATCTTCTATGGAGGTCTTCAAGACATTGTTTATCTTAAAGAGTAGTGAGCTGTACCTATATCACATACAGGCGAGTGGAAAAATGAAGCTTATGGTGTATTTTTTGTCCAACGCCTACTTGATCAAGCATTAATACTTCATGATTAGTAAAAAGAGGGTATGGAATAAGGCTTTCTAATGGAATGAAACCATAAATCACCTATGAACAATGTAAAGCCAACCCTCTATAAGCAAGAACAAGAGCGAGTGGAGTTCTTGAAGGGTGACCAAGTGAGTTGCAAAGAGTATATGAATTTTCAGAATGTTTAAAGACATTTCTAGACATGGATGCTTCATACGTTTTAAATAGTACATGCTCTTGGGAAGTGAAAGAATAAACATTTTCTAAAAGCACAAAGGAATTTGGGTAGTACACTTCTAATTCCTTATGGTGTTATTTATTATGGTATGCATGTCTATCTACCTCTTTGGTTGTATTTTTATGTTGTCAAAGAACCCAGTTGTTGAAGGAAAGTTAGATGATGTGCTTGAGGAGCCTAAAAATCTTGTAGAACCTTTTGACATACAAAATGTCGATCAGGGGCCTCCAAAGCCTTTTAGTGCTAAGAATATAGATCAATGGTAGGGTTTTTTGGTAAAGAGTCATTTTCTAGTCGGCATATTAGGGAAATTGTGTTTGATCGATTGTTCATCCTTAAAACTAAAAGAGGATACATACTTGTAAGTTTTAACATAGTTGAATTTCTTTGATATGATGTATCTTGTATTTTATTTTTTTTTGCAAGAATAGATGCCATACAAGCCATACTTGCAGCACACGCAACCAAATACGCAACTATAGAAAAAGCTGCTACTCGCCAAAAGAAAATGTAAAAACCAAGAGGGCCAAGATGATTTCCACGTAACAAAGAAAATGGTGGCTGGAAAGAATAAGATTTCAAAAGAGCTTGTGGTTACTCTTTCTACTTTTGCTTTTATTCAAAGGGCCTCTTCAGCTTCAAGCAGAAGAGTAAAAAGTCTGAAAACCTTCAAGTAGTCCACCAGTAGGGTGGGCTCTTAACCTTTTGGGATGATAACCAATCTACCAGTTCAGTCGATCTTAAATGGTCTATTAGTACCTCAGGCACTAAGCATTAATCGTCTGGCTCTTATTCCTACATTATTGAAGGAGAGGAATGGTTAGATTTTGAATCAACTTTTAAATAGGAGCTCAGAGGTGTGTATTTAGGGGCATGAGTTACTTGTTAAAAAGAGGCTTATTGCAAACTTGGAATACTTCCCTTATGTTTTTGGTGGAGGTAAGCTTATAGTGCTTTTCATGGTGGATTTATTCATTCTTGTTCTATACTTGGATTTTGTTATGGATCTTTTTTAATTGTTACAGGTGGTGCTTTGTCAAACTATTCGCTAAATAGTGGGTTAGCAGGAGAAGTTTAATAAGCAAGCTACTTGGATCATGGAGTTGGAGAGCCAATTAGCCAAGGCAAATGAGGATAACACCAAACTTGAGGCATCTTTGAAAGATGTCGAGGAGAAACAAGCTGTTGGGATTGCTAAATCTGCCAAGAAACTAGAGAAGGCTAAGGGAGTAACTGTTGAATCTACTGAATAGTTGGAGGCCCATGGTGCTGGATTGGCAGCTGCGAATGCCAAATTGTCTGAGCTAGAGGTACAACTCGACAAGGATTAGGCTAACTATCAGAGTGTGCTAAAAAATTAGGAAGAGCAAGATAAACTTTTTGCCTCTATGGATGTGTATAGGTGGAGTGCTTTTTATGGCGTATAATTGTTCTGCTACCCCGTGGACTTGAGAAATAACTAACTAGGGACGTTGTGCTCACCGCTTGAGGGATTTTACCTGTTGATGCCAAGTCACTAGTAAACAGAGGAGGGGTAAGTAAGAGATGCTACTTTTATTACTATGGCTTCCGAAAAAACCTAAGGCTGATGATACTTCTGGTGAGGAGGATGATAAACAAGTGGAATAGGAGACTACCGTTGGTGGCAGCTCTAGACAGGCATAGTGTGTTTAAGTCATACGTTTTGTAATAAACTTCGTTGCTAGTTTCATTTGTACATATGTTTAGTTTTGAATGAAAACTTTTTAACGCTTATTGTTGTTCCTTTCATTTTAACAACTGCATGGTGAGAACATAGTCTGTGAATCAACATCTTAATTGTGTATAAGGAATTTTGACTTAGAGCTAATTTTTATATGTTTCTAAAGAGGGTCTATTGGCATGTCTTCGGGGTGACTCGATGTCATTTATTTGCGTGCTGTAATGTTGAGCAGATATTCAGAATGCTTAGTAAGCACTTGTATTATTTGTTGAAATGTCAAATAAGGAAGTTCCTTGTACTCGCACTTTTTTATGATGAAATGCCAATTGTATGCGTGACTTATTGTTACTCGCTTATTTATTGAGATGGGGCCTTTTGCGACCATTAGCTAGCAAGAGTGACTTGGTGTCACTTGCTTGTTTTTCACGATAAAACTTTTAAAGTTACTTGCCAGCCAAAGTGACTTGGTATCACTTGTTTTTAGTGGAAAATGTCGAACAAACCTCTGAGGTCTTTTATTTTTATTAATGTTGGTGTTGAGTAAACCTTGGAGGTCATTTGCTAGTATCATTAATTGGTGTAAGGCAAAATGTCAAGTATGCTGATAGTTTACTTGATTAAAATATAGCAACATAATGTCGATTGACTTTGCCCAAAAGAATGGTTTCATTGATTTTATTCAGTGAAATTTTTTTGATGCAACCAAGTGGGCCTTACAAGTAGTAACTTTTTTCAAATAAACAGCATTCCAAGTGCTTGAAATTGCCTTGTCAGTCATCTCTACTAATTTATACACTCTAAATCTGATGATTTTGGTATCTGATATGGCCCTTCCCAGTTTATTGATAATTTTTTTGTTCATCGACTAGTTAACTGGCCTTGTAGCATTGTATTACCGAGTCGCCAACTTAAAATTACCTGTTATGGACCCTCTGGTTGTAGTACCAGGATACTTGTTGTGCTTTAGCTGCTATCCTAGTTGGTTATACTGTGCTCTCCATCACCCAAAGTGCCTAGAAGCATGATTGCTCATTTGATCAATATTGTCTGGTTGGTGAATCTATAGATTGGGCCAAATAGGGTCATGTCTTTGTCTTTGAATCTCATCTTTTGAAAGGCATCCTATTATAGAATCTCAACAGCACCACCATTGTGTATTAAGATTCGGTTGATGTGGCAGTTGCTAATAGTAGCAGATATAATTATGGGTCATTACCATTCTCTGCCACTAGGTGAGAATCTTGCTCTATAAATGTTATCTGCCAGTCATCTTGCTTTATTCCTTTTAAGGACTATGTCAATGGCCATGACGCTTTGTAAGTGAGACTTTCTCTTGGATTTGCTCATAACCTAGTATTTCGTGGTGCCCATAATGATGTTTATACACCAATCACTGGGTATTTGCTAGACACTTTATCTTATTGCTTGCCGGGGGATTATGGTGGCTCTAACTTGGTAGCATCTTTTTTCATAAACTATTTTATTTCCCTCTTCCTTATGAGAGACTCTATTATATTCTAGAGGCTCATATCCTTTGTGATATTACCAATATTATTATGGAATTCATAGTGCTTTCTAAGGTCTCTTCTACTCCGTTCACCTTTCATAGGTATGGGTAATTCTACCAAACCATTCTTTATTATAGTATTGAAGCTTTAGGCTCTACAGATATTTAGAGTGCATATGAACTGTATTTTGTATAGGAGAGGGTCTAATCTCTTTTTTTGTTTTGCTGGTAGGGATTTTGAGTTTTGTTTGGCTTATTATCTTTTGGTGGTCTCAAACTAAATCAATCTCTTTTTTTGTTTAGTCTATCAGAATGATCACCCATTTACTGTCTATCAGCCCTTTCAAACTTGTGATTGGCGATTTTAATTTTTTTTTGCTTCAAGATATTTCTATGTTTTTTCCTAAAATTAGTATAGCTTCTTTTGGTTGGGCAATCGTGAACGCATATTTTAGGTGTTTGTGACGTACTTTGAAGATGAATGCCATTGCTTGCTCATTATCCAGCTCATAGATTTTTAAGGTTGCCATGTTAAAGCATTTCGTGTATTCCTTTAAGGTCTCATGGGGTTCTGCTTAATGGCCATGAGGCTAGCTAAGGTTTTGGCAATCCTTCAACAACTTTTGAAATAGGTGAGAAAGTTTTTTCTAGCTGATCAAAGTTTACGACAGAGTCAAGATTAAGGAGTACCACCAGGTGCGCATTGAGCCATGTAATATTGTTGGGAAAATGCATTATTGTATAGTGTTTGGGACATCTCTAAGGTTATGGAATTCTCGAAAGTGGTTGAGGTGGTTTGCAAGGTCAGTTGTTCCATTATACATGTTTGGAGAGAATTTAATCTTTTTGCAAACAGGAACTTAGTGCATTACTAGTGACAAGGGGTTGTGCTTGTTATTAAGCTATTCCCAGTTATCCTAGTATGGCTACTTGAGGCTCTTGATTTCTTGCTTGAGCGCAATGACTTATTCCATAAGGTCTAGGTTTTGGAGTGGTTGTAAAGAAGCGTTTATTTGGTTTGATCATTTGGGTTGAGTGTGTTGCATTAGTGTCAAGCAAAAGCTTTCTAGGGCTCCCTGTTAAGTTTGGTTTTCTAGTTAAATATGCTTATTTAGGCAATCTGCAAGTTATGGGGTTAAGTGATCCACAAATAGCATGGTTTGGTAGTTAGCTTGCAAGTGTACTAGCTAGGTTAGTTGCTATTGGGTTTGCTGCATAATGACAAGCTAGGTTGTTATTGCTTAATACTAGGCTCGATATTGGGAGTGATAGTTGGGTTGTGCTACGAAAGATGACAAGGCTAGTGGGAACATGGGATATGTTGTTAACTGTGCATGGGTGTATAAAGGGTTGAATAAGCTCGAGGGGTTAAAAAGGAATTGCGTTCTTGTGGTGTTGTTAGATGTCATGGGTGTGTCTCCAACTAAAGATATCGAGGAAGTTGTATTTAGATCACTTTAGCTTAGTGGTAGGGTAGGCGATAACTCTTGGGATAGTTGGCTATGGTTGCGGGGGTTGACTCCCATTGATGAGAGTTAGCCTAGCAAGTTTTGGTAATAGCTAAAAGGTGTTTGTGGTAGCCAAGGATTCATGGACATTGGTGTTTGAGGATATCAAGGTGTATACTTATGGATAGGGCTAGAAGCTTTAGGTAGAGAAAAAGTTAGCATTGAGCTGGAAATCGTGGTGACAAGGTCGATGGAGTTTTGGCTTACCATGCTTGGTGGTGGGGAAGCTTATAGTGGTTCACTTGTTTATAGGACAATAACATTTGTGGGTTGATTAGCCATGGATTTTAGTTCAGTTCTAACAGACAACGCCAATTGTTGATGTCTTCTTTGGAGAAGATTGAAAAGTAGAGTAATGACGTGACTTGAAACACAAAAAAGGTTAAAAGGCGCTAAAATTGGGACTCCAAGGCATACTCCAATGCTTAAGTTACTCTAGGGTCTCTACCTTTTTAGGGTGTAGAAAGAAATGGAGAAAAATAAGAGAGGTTGATTGTGCATGCTTTACTTGGGGGCTTTACAACCCCTTTTATACTTAAGTCTCTGAGGAGTATCTTTGTCATGCTTTTTGTCATTTTTCAAGTGTCATTGTTCAAATACGGCTAGTTATCAGACTACGAGTTTTTTGGTCATGGTAGCCTTATTTGTTAGGGGGTGTTGATGGTCCCCCATTGGTTCAAATTAGCAGGTACTTGATCCGAGGCATTGGATCCAGCGCATACTATTCAGAGGTCTTTCTCGAAAAGGCATTTTAGAGTATGGAGTGTGCTTTGGGCGAATGCATGATTAGGTGATCTGGTGTTTATGCCATCACAGCCTAGTGGATTGGGCTTCGATCACCCATGTAGCTGGTTTGGTCGATCAGACCACAAAAGCCATTATGGTTATTTAGGCGATTAGCGTAGTTAGGGTATAGCACCAATAAAAAACATTTTTTAATTAAAAGTATTCAATGTAATTTAAATATTAATACTTATAATTAATCATATAATATATAATAAATTTTTTTACAAACCACTTTTGTCATTATACATAACATGCAAAAAAACCTCTTTTATCATTACACAAAATAATATGTTAGGTAATCAAATTTTCAGGTTTCAATTATATCCTTAAAGATAATAAACAAGCTTATCAAAAAGGGAAAAATCAATATTCAAAGTTCAATCATAACACTAACAATATCAAAAAAAAGTCATAACATTAACACTTTCTGGATCTTTCTCTTCATTGACCATTATTTATTAAGGATCTATTTGAATGAGTGATGAGATTAATTTTAGTGAAATTAAAATCAACAGTGGTGGTGAGATTAAAATAAGTGGTGAAATATTATTTGGATACAAATACAATAGTGATGGTAAGATAGTATATTGAGAAAGAAAAATAATCATTAAAGATATTAAATTAAAAAAATCTATATTTATAATAAAAAATTAAAATTTTATTTATATTAAATAATAAAATATTTATATTACATTATAATTTACAATTATTAAAATTTAAATTACAAATTCTTAAAAAATATATTTATATTAAAAATATATTAAAAAAATAATATAAATAACTAAAATATAAATAATTTAAAAATTAAAAAATATTAAAGGTAAAAAATGAATTTTAAGTGACCCACTAAGCCTCAATCCTCTAGTGAAAAAACTAGAGGCTAGTGGTATTGTACCTCCAATAATGGTGCGTTTAGTGGGAAGGAATTTCCCTCTACTTTTCCTTAAAGAATTCAGCGCGCCTCAAAGGTAGCCTGAAAGATTTTGAGCTAAGAGTTCCATAAATGAAATAATTTTAAGTTATTTTTTCATACCAAATGCTATTGGTGAAGCAAAATGATTTAAATTTATTTTGCTATATTTAAGTAGATAATAATAAAGAAAAATAAAGTAGACGAAACGAAAGTTGATGAAAGGAAATGAAGTATTTATTTCTTTCCTAGATAACATTTTTTTCCTTCAAATTACTTTAAATTGCTATTCATAAAAATTTTACATTTTAGGAGAAAAGATATTCATCTCCTTTCACTTTTTCTTGGTAAAAAAAATTATCCAAATAAGGGAAATAAATTTGTTTTTTTTTTGTTTTACTTTGTTTTTCACTCCCTTACCATAATCCAAGCATAAGGTTAGTTTGTTTTTATTTTATTTTAAATCAAATTAAATTTAGTAATATGTCATAATTTTTTTATGCACTAAATCCAAGCAAAAAAATTAATTCTTATATTAAAATAAAAAAGTTAACAAATAAAAGAAAAATGAAATATAAAATCCACGTGTGTTGTCCCTGAACTATTTTTTCTCATCATTTTTCTTCTGTCCATTTTTTCCTCATTTTCTTCTCCACGTTTGACATTTCTTTACAAAAAAAAAAAGTTGCTTTGCTGAGGCAAATCGAGGATTTCGTGTCACACTAGACTAATAAGGCCTTCATCTTCTTCAAGATTGTCAGACCCTCAATAATTCATAAAATTAAAGCCTCATTTAGTATTATTGTTGACATAATTTTTGAGATTAAAAGTTATTTTTTATAACAAATACAATACTAAATGGGTGAAAAATTTTGACTTCTACATTTAAAATCATGGTTTTGCAATTCAAACTAAAAAGCCAAAAAAAATAAAGTTTTTGCTATTTGAAAACTAACTTTTCAATGAAATGATCTTATTATTTCTATATCGTTAATTTTAAACATATCTTTTTTTTTTTGACATTTTAACTCTTCAAAATACTTTTCCATAACAATGTTGAACACTTAAATATTTCACATTTTTTCATCACACTTTTTAAGTATACTTTTTCAAACTAAAACTTTTTCTAGTAACAATGCTAAATTAAATCTAAGAGGAAGGTCATTTAGGCAAATGTCTTTGTTTTTTTTCTTCATCAATTCCTTTCCTATGCGATCTTTTTCGGGATTTAAAATATTGATTTTAGTCACTTTTGGCTGAATTGGATTGTGGATTTAAGATTTAGAACAGAAATTGCAAACCAAAAGACCAAGCTATGTTCGCAACATGTCGTCACTATGTTAGTACTAGGGAAGTCTATGATCAAGTTGGACTTGGTTACAATTCAATTTTTTATATTTTTTTTATCTAAATTGAAATTAGTCTCGATCTAACTAGGCTCAAAAACCAAAATTCACTATTAAAAATAGTAAATAATAAAAAATAAAAAAATTATTTTTATATTGTATAATTAAATTTAATTATTTTGTAAAATCATTAAATAGTAATTCAGGTTAGGTCGATCCAAATTAAACAAAGCCATGTCCAAGGTCCGAATTAATTATATGTTCTTATGATTATTATATTTAGCATGTCTCGATGTATAGCACACAAAATAAGAGATTTTTTGGATGAGTTAAGAGGCATAGAAATTCCTCTGTACTTAATTTTACATTACTAGATATAAATATCATCCCTAATTTAATAGCATTGCAGACAAATATCATCCTCAAAACTTTTTATAGACATAATTTTAAAAGATGAATCATCCTTAAAAGTTTTAGGGATGATTTTTCATCTTTTAAAGGGAATTATTGATTGTCCTTAATTCCTTTAAATTTCATAGTATAGGATAAGTATTAGGCTGTATTAGAAGCATATATGTGCCAAACATTGATACGTAGAAGTATATGTCGTATTAACTTATCCAAGGAACAAATTATTCATCAGAATTAGATCTTGGACAAGATTTTTTATAAATTCAAACAGCTACACCATAGTTCGAATTAGTATTTATTAATAAAAATATTTTTTAAATTTAAATGATAACATAGTTTTTAATACTTTTTATATAGTAAAACAAATCGTCGAGCTAGCTTAAACCCAACTTAAGTAAAAAATTTGACCCTTGACTTAATCTATGAAAAAAAATCTAATGCAGTATTTTTCGCTTTATAATTTTCTTTCCTTTTAAATTATGACATCATTGCAAAAAAGGTATGAAAATATCTGAAACCATATTAAAAAAAAAAATTGATGAGAGACAGATAAAGATTTCATGTTTTGAAGCAATGTAAATATATCCTATATATATATATATACACATATACATATACATTATACATATAAGGCATAGTTTTAAAATACAATCATTATATAATATAACAACTGTGATGCAACAAAAATTATAATTTT
>JBBYHM010398521.1:0-13559 GCA_038381775.1 Adansonia rubrostipa | reverse complement strand
AGAATTGACAGGCGTAAAATGACCTATGATACAAGGTTCAAGCTAATTAACATGTACCAATATGATACAAGGTTCAAGCTAATTAACATGTACCAATTTGACACGCAAAAGAAATAAAATTTTGGATCTTGATGAAGCGGGTAATGCCACAGGGTGACAGCATTTTTCAATAATAATAAAAAATTAATCCACCTCTAGCTAGCTTGAGTTTTTTTTTTTTTCCTACATTAGAGTATATTAAAATCTTTATTCCCTAGTAAGGATACTTCTAACGTTATTTCCTAAATGAGTTAATTCATGCCACATCATTATTATTTTGATTTTTTTTTTTATCTTTTCACTTTCACCACTTCTCATCTCCTTTTGCACCAAAAAGAACCTAGAAAAACAAACCTTTAGAATTTTAGCGGTGTTAATTCATTGCTTGAGAATAAACTCATCTTTTTATTTAGAAAACAATTGAAGGTTATTAACCTTTGCCTTTTTTTTATGGCTTCTTCAAATGGAAAGAATCTCTGCAATTTTGTTTTTGAAAAATTTTGGGTTACATTTTGGAATGGAAATGTGAAGCAAAGCCGATGAAGATATCGAACAACCAATCGGATAGAGATATTAAAGAAACCATATCAAAGCATGATGTGGCCGGAGTGGAGATGAAAGTTGATCACAAGCTTTTGCCAAAGTCTCCCGGACAATGCTGGTGATTCTAAAGGCCCACTTTGAAGTATCCTAAAGAAATATTTATGAACCATAGGGAAAAGAAAACAAAAATTTTGCAAATGAATAGAGTTTCTTTACCTCATAAAGCAGCCCCTTACTAGTTTATTAAGCATGCCTTGGTTACGAAGAAAAATGAAAATAATATACTATGTTAGAGATGCAATGAGGTTCGAGCGGAAGGATTCCTCGATAGTGGCAGCTTGGTCTACATCAGATTCGTCTTGAATAGCAGTGAATTGCGTAGTTAGCAGATCACTCTATTTATCACTTTTATTTTCATCTTGTACAGAAAAGTAGGAGATTAACCAAATAGATTACAAAAAGATTTCAATAAATAAATAAATAAATAAAATTTTGAGCAATCTTCTTTCAATTTGGAGAAAGCCTAAGCAAACCAAAAAACTGAATTTCGGTTTGTTTTATAAATCGTAAATGTGATTGTTCTTAAAGAATGAATTAACACTGCTAAAAAAATATTTTTAAAGTTCTTTTTTCTGTTTCTAGCTTTTTTGGTGCATAGCAAGATGAGAAAGATAAAAAAAAGAAAAAAAAATTAAAATAATGACGATGTGGGAAGACATATCTTGCTTAGGGAAATAAGATAAAACGTATCACAGCCTGCCTTTTTACTTGGTAGGCAGCTATGCACCATCTGTTGTGTAGTTGACAGCAATAAGTCAGTTGAAGCAAATTACTGATTTTGTTCATTAATTAGTAATCTTGTACTATATGACATCATGCATGCACCTAACTTCTGTCACACAGAGGGTATGATGGAAGAGAAAGGGCAGAAGCAAATTCAACATATAATAAACTAGGAAGCTGAAAACATATAACTTGATCACTGGTGGCTATTTTGATGTAATCCAATGCTAGCAGCTGAAGCTATGTAAAGGAACATTTACTTCCAGGCTGTTACAAGCCTAAAATCATCATACTGTATACGAGAACTTAACTGTTATTGCAACATGAATCTTCCAACCGCAGGGAGAATCGTTAGCTTCCGGTGCCAACCAAAAGTGATCTAATTTTGCTAAAATTTCCTCCTCAAGGCGAGGAGCCACTTTATTCACATGAATGGTATGCTATACAACTGGCTGTCAAATGTCACTAAGCACTCTTCAATCTGGTTCGGGTCATAGAAAGATACCTTCTAAGTGCAAGTATTAGGACCCATGTGATCTTTGAGATCTTCTCCTTTATCATCAGAAGCAATGCAGAGCTTAAAACGGTCTTCAAGATCTGGGCTTCTAATCCTTTGTAAAAACCCAGCGGGCCTTCTCTTTCCCAAATGGAATGGAGTGCACCTGAAACTGTCTTTCGATTTTTTGATTGAGCTTCCCTTTTTTTATCATTATCAACTGACTCTGCAGCCTGAATCATGACCTTACACCTGCCCAACATTACACAGTAACTTTGTTAACAACTCTGTAAAGCGCTAGGTAATGAGGTCTGGATCAGGTTCTGCATCATGCCGATTGAAGTTTCAAATTTCGTTGCATACAAAAGAAAATGGAAGTTATTACTTGAATCAATGAATTTTAAAAAATATTATTAATAGGAAACTCGCTGCGAGAGAATGCCAGATACAATTGACTAAATAATACCTGATAGCTGGGTAAGTTAAGAACGTTGCAACACATTTTGAGACAGCACCCACAACAAATGCCGAGAGGGCTGGGAGGGCCTCAGGGGATGACTTTCTACCTGTTTTCTCCTGTAGCTGCCTCTTAACTAGTCTTTGTTTCAATTGATCAAATGCAGTATACTGCAATAATAAAATAAATAAATAAATGGCCAATTCTTAGCTTAGCTCATCCCACCAAAAGTTAACTTTGGTGATGTATAGATTTAGGGAAATAAAATCTAAACAATAAGACATTGTAATGTCATATTTACCAAGATGGGGCCTACTCACATTCACATTCTTGAGAATCAAAGGTGGCAAAATGTTCCATCAACTCAAAACCCAAAATCATACGCTCTTAAGGATCTTAAAATGGATCAACAAGTCAACTACACTCAACACACTTGCTATTCATAATTCTTATATTGTTGAAGGCAGAATCAAGTGCCTGAATAGCTGGGTTTGAAGTCAAGAGAAGAGATATGCCAAGAGCATCAAATGCTTCACTCCAAGTGCACTCTGAAAGTGTCATCGAAAGTCCTTTGGACTTCCCAAATTCACTTGTCTGCATTCTTGAGGATGCTGTATCCAAGGGCTGATACAATAAAGTTAGATTCCAACATCTAATGGTAACACAAATTGGAATGCTCATCTCAAAGGGGACAGTAAGGGAACTGTAACAAATACAGGGAGGGGTGAAATGGATGCAGCTTGGAAATAAGAAAGATTTCCCCTTAATTGTAGCAAAAGAATCTATTCTGGGCGATATATGTTATCGCTTTTACTTTTTCTTCTGATTCAAGAAATGTATATATTTGGATCTATTATCAGGTCTTTCAAAGATTAATTTCTTCAATTGTTAAGACTCTCCTCTAAGCAAACAAATTTTCAAGTTCCAACTTCCGAAACAAAGCAAGACCTGAAATATTTACTTCCATCTAAACTCTGAACAAGATTCCATTCATGGTAATCACAGTTACTTCAATGAATCTAACAATAAAAAGACCTTAAATTGCTCAGCAAAAACAAAATTTAAAACCACATAATATGAAAAATGCAAATCAAACAGCCTGGATATGAAATTATTGCCTAATCATAAAAAAGCAAACACTCAAAACATGATTACCTGTGTAATTATGACAGTACATGCCCCGGCAGCAGCAGCAACAATCAAGTTTGCTTTTGTACCAATGGTCTTGTTTCCACTTTCCTCCGAGTACAGCCTCTTAAAGAAGCTGTATCCATAAAAATATATAAACTGTGAAATGAAAGACTGCAGAGTTTTCGTACCAAGGCCCTGATACAACGAAAGAACTTGACCAGTAGAAATGGCTTCCCACAGGACATCAGAAATGTTCCTGCACAAGTAAGGGATGTCAACACCAATCAAAACAATACTTTGATTTTGATCTGTATGAACGATAACTCCTCATAATACCAAGAGTTTTACCATGATCACTACCAAAGTGAAGCAGAAAAAAATGAAGTTTGAGGAACAACGATGCATTAAGATTAAAAAAATGAAGTTTGAGGAATAACGGTAAGTTCTTTATGTGAGAGATAAACCTTCATCCATGACATCAAAGCTTGATTGTCACAAATATTTGACTCATTCATTCATGTAAAGTTGACTACTTTAGTTATTTCAATAATAGGAAGATTTCACTCCGTTTAACAAACTTTATACAAAAAAAAAAAAAAGAAATTCAAAGTGAAGCTAAATCATGATCAATTCCAAAAGAAGATCTAAAACATCTGGGTATGTTGGACCTGTATTTTTGTTTATGGCGAGCTCTAACTTCAGCTTGATACTTGCTTTTACAAATGTCAAGAGGGTATAAAATGGTGGTGCTAACCAGAGCTCCAATGGCTCCCGATGTTGCCTCTGCCAAAGACTCTAGATCAAACGCCATCTTTGTCTTCTTAGCATCAAAATTCAACAATTATTCTTCTGCGACAATATCCAATCCAAGAAAAAGATTATTGGAGCTCCGTAAGGATTAAAAAGAGGTTGAACAAGTGTAAAAGAAAGGAGGGCCGGTTGAGGAGACGGAGAGATTTGAGAATGTGGAAGCCTTGTGTCGGGCAAAATTTAATGTATGTGTTGGGGAGTCGGAATTCAGAAACGTGTCGGTGGGGGGGCTCTTTTTAGGACTTTGTCTTTTAACGGTATGGCATCTGGGCTAACGCCATTTTCTTTGATTCTGTTATGTTTGTACTATGGGTTGATACCTACGTTAGCAGCTAAAAGTCTAGTGGCAATTTTTACACTATAATAAAGTAAGAATTTTAGTTCTTCTTATTATAGTATCTTAGTTTTTATATTTTAAAAATTATAATAAATAAAAAATAGTTAATGATATTAAAAAATTATTTAAATATTGATAAAATATTTATGTGTCATGTGATGTGGATTTTTAAATTTTATACACAAGAATAACTCAAACTCTACCTACAACTTAAACCTATTTCTGTATAAAATTTAAAACTTCATATTACATAATACATTAGCATTGTATCAGCATTTAAATAGTTTTTTAACCCCATTAACCGTTTTTTCTTATTTGCTATAATTTTTAAAGTACAAGGATTAAAAAACAAAATTTAACAGTATAATAACTAAAATACTTTCTTCACTATAGTAGAGGGACTGTCAATTGACTTTGATCTATGTTATTAATGTCAGTCTTTTTTTAATTTTAAAAAAATTAATATAGAAAGCTTTTCATTAAATTTAGAGTGATATATCATATAAATTCATTTATTAAATTCTTCAAATTGGATACTGATACATCAAGTAGTGTATCTCTTAAATGCTTACACTAAAACATTATTGTTATTGTATGTAGTAGTAAGCAAGTGTCGTACCCACAAAGATTATTCTCAATTTGTAAGTTGTTGATGCAAAACTCTAATTTAATATGACCAAACAAATTAAAAAAACTTCACAAAATACACAAAATAAACTTTGATAGGGGTTGATTGTATTAAGATGCAAATAGAATAAAAAAACTTAAAAGTAAAAATAAGATTTAAGAAAATAAAATATCCCAATTGACAATAATGATGAAAAAATGGTTAAAGAATCATTCGCAACCTCTAAACATAAACTATTAATCAATATCAGAATTATCTTCAGTTATTTCTTGAAACTACCAATCGTAGATAAGAACATACTCCACGACCCTAATGTTCGTAGTTTGTTGTTAAATAGAACAAGCTCTCTTTTTAATCCCTAACAATTAAATAACAAAGAATAAGCTATCTAAATTTAATTTAACAGAAGCTTTAATATAAAAAAGATAGGTTGATCTAGAACTCTTCATAGGTCGGGCTGGGTTTAGGCTAAAGCCATGTAGGGTGTTAACACATTCTAGGCTTGCCTAAGCTTGGCTTGGCTTGAAATATGGATAGGTTTTTTTGTCCAAGGCCATCATATTTGTAATGGGTAGTCCAAGCTATTTAGGCTCACCCATATTATATTTTTTAATTTTAAAAAAATTTTAATTTAATTTTTAATAATTAAATATATTTTTATAAGCTTTCTTTGTTAACATTCTATTAAATATGTATAGTATAACTTCCATTATAAAAATTTTTCAATAAGTTAACGACTAATAAAATAAAATATATGTGCTTATATTACAAAAATATACGTTGTGCAATTAAAAAAACCTAATTTGGTTAGGCTTAGTCTTAAAATTCTTTGTCCAAGGATCGATGCATTTTTAAATGAGTTCTTTTTGTCCAAGCCTATTTTTTGAGCCTACTAATTTTGTCAAACCTTCCCAAACATTGATAGGGCCTTGAGTTTTGAGGGGGTAGCTCAGCTTTTGAGCTGCTCTAGGTTGATCTAAGTAATAAACATACAAGTTCAGATAATTTAACCTAGGTAATGCTTCACATCACAAGCAATAAAAACTTGACGATAATCATTGATCACAAATCACGACTAATGAATAGGAAAATAAAACAATTTTGGATTAAGATTCCTAGACTAGCAATAGATAATTATAAGGTCTATTTAATTGCGCACCTAAACAAACCAAGATAAGAATCATAGATAATTTTCATGGAGAAACATAAGAAATTTCAATAGCTAATTGTTGAATAATTCTTAATAATCAATTACAAAGTCATAGCTACAACTTTGAAATCACCCTTAACTAAAGAAAAGGATTTACGTACACATGTTTAATGTGTTCAAAAGTAGATTAATAAGAAAGTTCTAGCAAGAGTGAGAAAAAAAATAAAGAGAGAAAGAAAGAAGGAACTCATATAGGATGGTTGATTGTAGTTTCTTTCTTTTCCTCTTCGTTTTCTCTCTGTTCTCCATGTTTCCCTTCAGGTTCTCTTTCTTGTACTCTAACCTTCCTCTTAATTTTGATATTCTTTTCCTTGAATGCCAAGTCTCTATTTATAGTGGTTGAAAAAGAACCCTAGTTAAAGTTAAAGAATCCTAGTCAAATTAAGAAATCTGAATGTCATTTTCACAATAGCTTTGGCTGACCTTGTTGCTTGGGTTGCAAGAATCAACTTGTTACTTGGAGTGCAAGAATTAAGCATTTGCTAAAAAGTTTGATCTTTTTTTACTCCAAAATCTTCTTCTACCTTATGGTTGTGATATTATAAGCTCAATATCATCCTCATTGACATGTTGTTGTCTTATTTTCCAAAATAAATATGAAATTAAAAATTAAACATAAGTAACTCAAATAAGGATAAAGAATATAATAAAACTAAGAGTATAAAATGAATATAATGAATGGTTTATGAACTTAACAAATACCCTTACATTTAACTTTTGGCAGTCCTTGAGCAAAACAAAAAACAACAAAAAAAAATCTAATCTAATTCACCTTTATAGGAAATCACGGTGGCATTTAGTATGTGATGCAACCTTTAAACCCCTAGGTATCCTTAATGATGAGTTTAGTCTCTTGAAGGTTTACCATAAGGATACCCAAAAATGTTGAAAACATAAGAAAAATTGAAATATACTAAAAATAATTACTCATAATCATTCTAATAGTAATTAGAGCAAAAGACTAAACAAGTTTTATTAACTAGTTAACAACTTAAAGAATTTCATAAAGAATCATGCATGAATGAATATGATTTTAGTTAAGTTAACATTAACACAACATATCTCAATTAAAATAATGCATATTCAAACTTAATCTTAACTTCTCACATGGGATACTCTAATGATTGTTACTTTAGTAAATTGTTTAGGCTCAATCAATCTCATGATGTCTTCTTGTCCACTCATTTTACATTATTAAGATCATACAACATGATGAATCAAGAGGTCTTTATTCAAGGTTGCAATAGGGTTATAGGGTATAGGTAGAAAGAAAAGATGATAAAAAAATCATAAATAATCTCAAGAAATTAGTAGAAAAAATAAAAAAAAAAACTAGTGCATAACATCTTATGGGCAAATATCCTAATTCTCAATATTTAATACTTCAGTAAGACTTCATAAATTTCATTTTAATGCATCATGCATATCTTTTTTTTTTATTTTTTTTTATTTTTTGGAGGATGAGATGCATGATACATAAATATCTCTACATGTTTGGCATGACTTTTTATTGTCCACTAAAAAACTACCCATAAACAACAAGAATTCCATAAAACTAATTTTTTTAATCATTATGCTGATGTATGCACTTGAACTAATCAAATTGGACATAGGATACACAGTCAATTAACTATATACATGTTACTATTTTATAGTGACAAAGGTTTGCTTCATATTAGTGATGCAATTGAGTATCATGCAAATACTATTAGATCAAACCCTTGAAAAACAACAACATTGCAAATACAGTAAACCATTATAATAATGAGATCCTTTGCATCAAACTCATATTTCTAAAAATGTTTCTAATCTTTGGATTATTAAGACAGGGCATTAGCAATTCACAAATATTAGCATATGCTAAGCCTTCATGCATTAAATGCATGCAACTCTTTGTTCTTATAGAAGTTGAAGGATATGGAATACTTAAGAATAGCATATAGGTGCTTGTTTCATGGAATCGTGTTCACTAAACATAAGCCCATATGAGAACTTCATTTGCTATTAGTCACTCAAGTGTCTATTGAATATGTTTTCATGTATTACTTTTATGACTAGTCCTCAACCTTGAGAGACCAAGTCATATCATATGAGGTGTGTCATACCTAGATTTTCTTAAAACAGGTCCATAATAAATGGATACTTAAGTTAGGTTACATTGGGTATGGCATGATCCATATGGTAGATGGATAAGTGAACCAAAAAAGATTTACCACTTCGAATGATTTTGGAGACATACCTAAAATGATCTTAACTATGATTAATATTAAAGTCTATGGGCAGAGCATAGTGAATTATGAGGAATTGTTCTTCTTAGATTCATGATCATTAACCTTGAGTTGCAAAATTGAACATGGATTAGAGCATAAGTAGACACTGTACCATGCTCAAGCTTATTTTGGGATATATGGTAAAAGGACCATATTAATCTGATAGGCTGGTTCCTAAAAGGTTTAGATGAGGTCACATTTGGGTGGCTATGATGGGTTGCTAGATGTCGCTCTTAAAATGTGATTAATGAAACTAATTATGTTCATTGCCAACATGGTGGGAACATAGTGGGTCACATACAAAAAGATAACATTGTTGCATTAAACTTAAGATTTAATTACATTTGACTTAATTAAATAAAAGATGATTAAATTGAGGACTTAATTAAAAAAGTTCAATGAAGAATTATTTTAAGACAAAAATTTAGATTTTATGAAATCTAAGATTTTGTTGTCTTTTTAAGACAGAGTGGATAAGAATATCTTATCTGGACAATGTCTAAATTGAGATATACTATGTCTAAATGTATAATGTCTGAATTAAGACATTAAAAGGTGGATATGTCCTACTCAAAATCCTTGGATAATTTTACCAAAATATTAATTATTTAGATAAGTCCTATTAATAAACTTATTATTAAATGTTTTAATTTAATTTATGAATTTTATTTAGATAAAAAATCATAAAATGGATTATTTGATTTAGCTAAATGGGTTTTATGTATTTATCTTGTATTTAATTCTATGATAATTATATGAAATAAATAAATTAATTTATGGATAAATAAAAGAGTTTAATTTCAAATTAAACTCCATTAAAACCTAATGTAGTTAAATTGCACCAAGTTAAGCTTGTGTCTAGATTTATGGTGTGTTGACCAAATTCCCTAAAGGCATTTTATGTACTAGGTTTGGCCACCATAGTGTAGAGGAGTTGGAATCAAAATTAACTGGTTTAGGGTGAAAGAGTTTCACTTATACAATGACTTAAATTTTGATTTAAACTTATTTTGATAACTCTTCAGAAATTCGGCCAGAGAGATTAGGAAGGGGATATCTAATAGTGATCAAAACCATAAAACACTTGTGTAGTGTTGGCTTTCATAAAAAAGAAAAGAGAATATTATTCCCTTTTGTTCTCTCTAAGTGCCACCACTCCAAGGGTTGAAAACCTCTATTCATCTTTCTTTTCAAGGCCACCACCCATTCATCCTCCTATTTGTGCATTCTTCTCTTTTCTTTGAAGAAAACACCATCCTAGAAATGTTCTTGGTTTAGGTGAAGGAAGAAACAAGTTGCAGTCATTTTTGGTTTCCTATGTTGAACTCTAATATGAACTCCAATATGTGTTTTCAGAGTTCATATGTGTTCCTTTTACATCGAACTCAACAGATATGAACTCTAATAACACATATGCTCTACTAATCAGTTAGAATTAGGGTAAATTTTGGTTTTCTATGTTGCAGGGTCAAGTAAATAAGTTTAATGAGGAAAAAGGCTTATTTAATTCGAAGCACTATGTAGGGATAAAAACATTAACGTATAGGCAATTTGGTTCTAGTGTTATCAATCCTAATGCCTCTATCATATCCATATTGTGACATGTATAAATATAGTCTCCAATGGTTTAAAACAAGTTCTAAAAAAACATGTGATCATGGGAAAACACTAGAAAAAAATTAGATTGATATGCATATTAGATTAATCATAGTATCAAAACTCATAAAACCGTTTATACAATTTAGTATGAAATCTAAACATGCTTCTTTCTTAATTAACATGTCATATTAATATTGGCTTATGAAGAATGATGTTAATTCTCGTGAAAATTCCTTTAACTCACGACTAATTTTAGACATAATCAATTCATGTCTCATCATTGCATTAAAAGGATCTAAATACACAAATAACTAAAAATATTTTCTAAATGCTCAAACTAAAACAAACCAAATAACCTAAATAGTGAACAAACAATTAACAAAAAAAGGGAGGGACGAAAAGAAAGCAAATCTAATTATGGCATGTTGGCAAAACTTTTATCCATTGTGATGCCACCCATTAGCACTTGATTTATGGTCATCAGTTTAACCTGTACCTATTTTTGGCATTTGAGAATTTTAAGTCAAGGTTCTTCCTCATTATAATTTCTAACGTATCCTTACTCATTTCTTCAAAAGTATTGAAATTATAATCTCACCATCAAACCCCATGGTTAGGATACCATTATAAACGTTTATTTTGGTGTGGATAGTTTTCATGAATGGTCTCTCTAAGGGGTTTAATTCGAATAATATTTATTACCTTTGGTAATAGGATTCCCCTTACAAGATGATGAAGTCACATTCCTGCTAATCTTATATACATATATTTGGTTTACCATTCTTTCATTGAAGATGAACATATTTTGCTGGCTGAGAATGTAACATTTCGAAATCATCACATTACTAAAGTATCCTTACTTTAATACAAGCCAATACTAGATGAAGACTTGTAATGTGAGTTGTAGTTTTTTTTCTTACTAATAATCATGTCTATTTTTTTATCTTAATATATGTTATTTGAATGACTATAAATCCACACTTGCATCTTTTTTTTCAATTTAATAATATTTAATTTTAGGTATTTTAATTTGATTTTCTTAATGTTGTGTTCTACTTTCCATACATGTACGTACACCCAGACTTGCCATATTGTCATGTTTATTGACTACCGGGTTTACCACTGATGCTCAATTAATGAAAATTCATGTAGTAAATGGGAAAGGGTGTGAACAAACCAAGTGCTTTTGCCTTTATTCATCAGTAGTAGCTTTAAATATCATAAAAGCTTTGCAACCTATTTTAAGCTTTAAGAGATTTGCGTTCAAACTCAAATTTTTAGCAACTTATTTTAGCTTTGAGAGAATCAACTAGCCTTATTTGAAGTAGCCATGCTCAGACACTAAATCATGAACAAACCAACAAACAAAATGTCACTAAATGCCAAAAACAATAGACCCAAAAGGAAAAATAAAAACAAATGAAGAAAACCAAAAATATAATAAACCAATAGACAAAATGTTGTTAGATGCCAGAAGAGATAAAAACTTGTTAACAAATTTGGAATTCAAGTTCATTAGTTGCTAAAGTAATTATGACCTAAAGTTGTTAACATATAACAATTATTTTACTAAGCAAGTTAGAAACAATTATATATATATATATATCAATCTATGGCATCTTAAAACATAAGCCATAAGTCAAAATATTAGTATACGAAATTACAAAAAGTTGTCAATGAAGAGCCGTACATCTACAAAAGTGTTGAAGTCAAAAAAGGGTCGATGGGATTATATTCACTTACTTAAAAATGTAATCTTTTCTGAATTCTTTTAGTAAAGAAAAGAACAAATCTACCTTCTAGTTTTACTAATATATTTTCCTATAATAAGCATTTCATCCTTGGAGGGGCTTTCAATGTCCATGATTTTTATGAAAATTATCATTTTCCTAGCATGTCCCTCTGCCTCTTTCTTGAAGAATGCAAAAATGCCCTTAATCTCTTAGAGTAGCTTCTTGGTATGCGGTCTCAAACTTACCTATTGTAAAGACCTAATTTCATTTAGGCACTCTCTCCAACATTTGGAAGTGTCCAAAACTAGAGATTAAGTAGTTATTTGAAGTGGGAGTCAGCTTCCTTAGTGTGAGGATCAATCATTTGCCATACGTAGATCAAATTTTCAAAACTTAGGCATGTGCATCAATACTAGATATTAATACCAACAAGTATCAATACAAAGTATCAATATACTTTAAATTAAAATTCAATTTCACCTTTTCAAGTTTTAGTGTATCAACACAATCCATGCTTGGTATTGATACCCTTTACCAAAATTTCATGTGAAAAAATTGTTCATACTCATATCTATAGCATGACTCCTCAAATTATCAGAATTTTTTTTAATTAATCAAATTTGTCACAAGAAAATTTCAAGCTTTTTACATGCAAATTTTTATATTTAAATTAATTCATGATCCTATAACCATTCTTTTTTTTTTTTTTGTAAATAAAGAATATAGATTTTTTCTTTGAATTATTTTTTGATAGAATTTTGTACATGGAAATTTATACTAAAGACTTTAAATATGAAATATTTAATTTAGATATTTTGTTTAGAATTTTTTGGATTGAATTCTTCAAGGAACTTTCTTTTTTTAAGCATAGGATTTTAATTATATTTTTGCTTTTATAGACAGGACTTTCTATCAAAATTGCACAAACCATTTTTGATTAAATTTTTCTGTAGGAAAATTTTTAGTAAGGCCTTTCGAGCATGGAATTTTATTTTTTTCACATGGAATTCTTCATGTATTTTTCTTCAATTCTCATGACATGAAATTTTCAACTGAGGCACATGAAATATAGAACTTTCCAATTTGGTTCTTCATGCATTAAAATTGTCAAAATTTGGCGTAGTTTTTTAATCTCTTGCAAATTAGTCCTTTCTCATTAAATTCTTTCATTTTTTTCCCACAGGGAGATTTTTAATTTCAATTCTTACATACTAAATTTAAATTAATATAATTTTTTTTTACAAATGGGCTAGTTAAGGATTTTGTGTTCAATTTATTCTAATGGGCAAAATGCAAGATTAGGCTTTAAAACCCATAAATTTTGGCAAATTAAAGCCTTTAATATAATTTTTATTTTGACTATAATTATTTTCATATGTTTGGCATTTTCATTAATTTTTTATTTTTTATTCATTTCTATTATGGAAAATTCCACATGGCCACCATGCATGAAAGAAACTTCTCCCATTAATTTTGTCATATAAAAACTTCTAGAAAGAAATTTGGCCTATGTATAAGCTTGC
>JBBYHM010398489.1:0-13561 GCA_038381775.1 Adansonia rubrostipa | reverse complement strand
ATGCTTACTTTTGTGTTAATTTTATGATTTTTAGCCTATTTTGTAAATATTAGAAATTTTAGAGATTAAATCATAAATTGTGTAAACTTTTTTAATGCTATTTTTGGTTTGGTAAGACTTCATAGGCTGTTAGAACACTGATTTTATGTGTTTTGGAACATGTTTTGGTGATTTTAACATCTAAAGGGCCATTCTGTAATTTTAAAATATTTACGGGTAAATTGCAAAATATCCAAAAATTATGTTTTATGACCAAAAGTGCTTGGCCAAACCTTCATGTAGATTTTTTTTCCATGATTTTTAGGTTAATTCTTAGCTAATTTGATTATTTTTTGTGATGTTTTGGGATGTTATTTTTATGTAGGGGTCAAAATGCAAATTTAAAAATTTAAGGGCTATTTTGCAAAATGTAGAAAAAATTTTGTTTTAAGGCCAAGGTGTTTGGTCGAATTCTTGTTGACATATTTGTTGTATTTTCCACGTGTATTTTCATGTGATTTTATGATTTTTTTTATTTCATCGTGTTGGGACTAAAATGAAAATTTAGATAAGTTTATGGACTAAATAGTAAATTTTCATATTTAGGGGGAAAAATGGACATTTTACCAGTTTTAAAGATTTCTATTCTTTCTATGGCCTTCTGTAGGGATATAAAAATTTTGAAAACTTTTCATTTTTGCTTGATCTTTTGAAGGATACGAAATGTAATTTTCAAAAATTTAAAGGGTTATTGGAAATTTTGCATTTTAAGTTTGACTTGAACTTTTAGCTTGTCCATTTAGATTAAATTCATCTACTTTTCATCATTTTAGGTCATTTTAAGGTCCATTAGGGTTATCGGGATACTTTCATGTCAAGGGTATACCTTAAGGGTATTTCGATAATTTTACTTATCGAGATGCTTTTATGTCAAAGGTGAATATTTTAAGATTGGTTTAGCCTTCTAGGGTCACTTTAAGGTCCACTAGGTTTATCGGGATGCTTTTATGTTGAAGGTATACCCTATAGGCATTTTGGTAATTTTGCTTACTAGGACGCTTTTATGCCAAAGGTGAATATTTTAGGATTGGTTTAGCCTTCTAGAGTCATTTGAAGGTCCATTAGGGTTACCGGAATACTTTCATGTCAAAGGTAAACCTCATGGACATTTTTTTAATTTTGCTCACCGAGACACTTTTACGCTAAAGGCGAATATTTAGGATTAGATTAGTTTTCCAAGGTCATTTTAAGGTCCATTAAGGTTATCGAGATACTTTCATGTCGAAGGTATACCCTAGGGGCATTTTAGTAATTTTGCTCACTATGACGCTTTTTACAACAAAGGTGAATATTTTAGGATTGGTTTAGCCTTCTAAGGTTATTTTAAGGTCCATTAGGGTTACCGGGATATTTTCATGTCGAAGGTATACCCTAAGGGTATTTTGTTAATTTTACTTATCGACATGCTTTTATGCAAAAGGTGAATATTTAGGATTGGATTAGTTTTCCAAGGTTATTTCATGTCCTTTAAGGTTATCGAGATGCTTTCATGTCGAAGATATACCTTCAAGGCATTTTGGTAATTTTGTTAGAACCTAGTCTTAGGTTGTCATCGTGATACTTTTATGCCAAAGATATGCATTTAAGATAGGTTCAACCTTCCATAATCATTTTCATGTCCTTTAGGATTACCGAGACACTTTCATGTCGAAGGTATACCTTAGAGGCATTTTGGTATTTTCACTAAAACCGAGTCTTAGGTAGTCGTCGAGGTGCTTTTATACTAAAGATGTGCATTTAGGATATGTTCAACCTTCCATAATCATTTTCATGTCATTTAGGGTTACCGAGATACTTTTATGTCGAAGGTATATCTTAGGGGCATTTTGATAATTTTACGTTAGAACCAAGTCCTATATGATTACTAAGATACTTTCATGTCAAAAGTACACATTAAGAATAGGTTCATCTTTTCAGGTCATTTTTAGGTCATAAAGTCTGTATTTTTAATAATAAAATTATTTTTATAAATAAGGCAATGTCTCCTAATTAAATTAATACATAAGATTCCTACCAAAATATGTGAGGAATTTTACGAATTATTTTAATAGTGAAATACCCTTTTCAAATAGGAAGTTTGGAATTTTCAATTTAAAAAAAAACCTTTTGTATTTTGCATGGTTCTCCAGCGAGATACAATAGAGAATTCGTGTCCACTTGGTTCCCTGGTGGTATGAATAATTTTGTGATTTCAAAATGCAATAAAACCTAACTTTCCTTGGAAAAATAAAATTTCTTTAATAAAATATTATGGGAATTATAATTAAATATCGATATTGAAACTGAATAAAAATTAAATTTATTTTAACACATGATTAATAAGGTACCGATTGTCAGGCATCACGAGAAGGTTGATCCTTACTTGTGATTGTAATCGACTCCTGGACCCTTTCAAGTAATCTCTGGTATGAGCTTAGACCTTGAAGTTTGTTTTTATGGGTTTCATAATCCTTAAAATATAAACTCTAGCAGGTGTCCAATCTCACCTATCCAAAATAAATTGGTGGCGACTAAAAAAAATGGTCATTTTATAATGACTATTCAGAGATGTCGGGTGAGCGATTTATCTCGACAACTCAATCCCTTGGTACGAAAAATAAAGTATAGTAATCATGATATAGGCCCCTAGAAATAAAAGGAAATAATTATATATAGATATTTATATAGAAACAATGGATACATTTGCCATTTTAAGTCAGGCTGGTCAGGATTCATGTTAGGGCCACGTTGGGACAGCTTGGGAACTCCACTAGGGATGAGTTAGAAAGTCAGGCCCAAAATTAATTACATGTTGACTAAAATTTGGTTTCAACTAGTATTTAACTATAATTCCTGCTTTTTTCAAAACAAAAATTTTTTTGTATTTCCAACTTATAAATTCGATATATATTGTTCATATTTTTCACTAACCCCTTTTTGTTTCTTTTGCAGCATTATTTTTAGGGGGAATTTAGGATATTGGTTCTATTATTTTTGAAAAGAGTTAAGTCATAAAAGGTAAGTTATTCCCTCGCACACACTATGCAAATACATATGCATTAGATTATTTTTCACATATATGGAAGGGGCATAGGTACCCAATATTTTAGGGGGGGTGAAGTAGCTCTGCCTTCTGAGGTATTAGCTGCTGTTTGGGCCAATGAAAATCCTATTGGGTTTAAATTCCTACGCTTGCCCAAGGTGTTAGCCTCGTTATAGGCATGGAAGATACTCCCACTTGAATTGAACCCTTTCCAATACAAACTTACCAGGGGTAAGGATTAGGATACCTCGTTAGTTCTTTTCAGACTTGAGGAACAATTCGTGAACCTATTTAGATGTCTAACCCAAACCTCATGTAATGTGCTATAAGAGACTCACCTAGTTAGAGCCATACCTGGTTCTAGAGGATACAAAATTAGTACACATGGGGGAATGCTTCTAACCTTTTACTGTTATGATTTGATTTTCTTCATGTTATTAATTGTATGTTGTGTTATTATGATATATTTTTCATTTATTAATTTGTTATATATATCCTATGGAAACTTGTAAATTCATTTATGCACCTACAAATTTCACATTCTTATATATTCATGCATTCATAATTTCCATAATGTATTAATTCGTTTCATTTATTGTATTTCAAAAATCAAAAGATGGCTGATAATTCATAGGCAAAGGTCAATACATTCATGTTCATCTAAGAAGAGTTCAACCATAAAGTCCGTGGAATGGAAAATCTACTCAACAGAGTAATCAAAATGGTTGAGGGTTTACATGAAAGAAAAAAGATCAAATATTGGAAGTATTAGAATACAGGGGAAATAAAATGATTGCGAAGATAACTTTTTGGACTACTTGCCAGATTTTGTGACTATAGGATTAAAAAAAATGAATGATTAGGGTTCTCAAAAATCCCTTAGAAGCAAAACACAGTTAGGAAAATGTAATATTTGCAAGAGCAATTCTTTTTGTTACTTTGCTTTTGAATTTTGTAAATATAACTATGTATGACCACAATCAATGGATGAGGTAGAGAATTTTGGTAAGTGGTACAATGCTATTGAGTCATGACTCAAGTCCTTCGGATTCTTACTTCTACAATAATCTTTATGTCTATTGAATCATGTCTCATTCACTCATTTATATATTTGTTCATTCATATTTTTTTTTCATTTATTGACATACATACATGCATAATAATAAAGATAAATGTTGACACGATATATGTATTCATGCATATTGATTTAAGTTTCTTTTTTATTTTTTAAGGTGAAGTAACACAAATCATGAAATGGAAGACATCACAAACTGCAAGCTCGATGAAGTTTCTCAAAAGAAGCAAGTCCATTTGCACCCAATAAAATATTATTTATACTCCTATCGGGGATTCAGGGAAGTACAAGCTTAAAGATAATTCTTTAACATTTAAGATATACAGTCAGTGGACACTAATATTGGTTCCCTTTCATTAAAGGCATATGTAAACTTCATTGCATAAAAACTTAATTGGTGCCTTTGACATTAACAAGAACGAAAGGTCCTATAAAAGCAAAACCATAACTAAAAAATTGTTATTATTATAAATAGTCCCATATCATAACAACACTTTTATCGAGGATCTAGGGAAGTGCAAGCTGAAAGGCAACCACTTTATGGTGTTCGGTATATGGAAGCCGGTCTCATAATACACATTCATGCTAACCAATGGCCAACAAATAGCATATGTGGGATGAGAAAGTAATTCTACCATAGCTGATGCGACCTTAAGAAGTTGAGAAAATAAGGAAATCCATTTGGACGGTGTCCTCGACCCTAGCCTTTCATTGTTTAGCAATCTCAATAGAATCAGATGATCTCTACCATTCCAACAAAACTTAGAAAACTCCTTACCCAAGGTGGTATAATTCGAATGTCATGTTGCAACACTTTTTGTCTAAGGATTCCATCAATAATGCATGCTGTTCAATGTGAAGATAATTCAGAGTATCAACATGGTTGGTAGAAGATCACAAGCTGTTGTAAATTCCAAATTAAATTATTGGATGATTCTTTGCCATGCAATGAGCCTTTGGATTCATCTTTTCTGCTAAAGAATCTACTAAAGAATCAGGTCTCATATAATGGCTGTGCTTATGGCATGATTGAGATAATAGGAAATAACCACACATCTTATGGAATTTTCAAGTTTGAGAACTTAGAGTTTGATACACCTTTTGATGTTCCGCTAGCTATTTTACAAATCGGCCCTCAAGGATGTCAATCTAGCAAAATTTTGAAGTTAAAGGATGTTTATCAACAATGATTGGTCTAAAGGTCATCGACCTTTTGGTAGTATGCCAATCAAGGGCAATTTTATCTTGACTTCAAAATTTTTTACATTTCTTATGAAATGAATTTTGATTTGTAAATAGTATGCATGCTTCACTAACCATTAATTTTGTCCATAATGATTTCCAATGTTTAGGATAATGAGAACATTTTGGAAAATTTTTCTTTAGTGGGTGATCACCATTAGTTTGAGCTTTGTAAAAAAGGTCCTTCATTTCTACATATATAATTCTCCCAAACATTTAGCTATATACCTTTCATCACTATAGACTTTCCATGCCCAAATGTTCTTTTCTATGGATTCCTTGAAGGTTGAACAAATAGGCTATGTTCTTAAAAGATTTAGATATCAATAGTTTGACATGTGCTAAAATAAATTCGAGATTTCCTTTATTTTGATAATTTTTTGCCATAATTTTCATGACACCTCCAAATCCTCAATTCAGGAACAATAGGAGTGAACATAAGCCAAAATCTCCTTTTCCTTTTGGACAAACCTTTTCAAACCAATTTTTGATATGTAAGATATGAAATTCGATATCTTTTCTAAGCTAATTTGATTTTCTTTCTTAGAAGCTCAACTAGTCGTTGGTGGCTATGAAGCCAATCATATTGAAAGGCATTAAGCCTTTATTGATGTAGCATCATACTATTGAAGTATTCAAAATGATTTTGAAAAAAATAAGCATTTTTTTCTCAGGAAAATGCTTAACCAGTTCAAATGGCTATATTTGCAATGAAAAATGACCTTTTTTCTCTATCTTTTCTTAAATATAGAAAATTATGCCGTTTGCAATCCCCTTTAAGCTTGATTGTTTATTTTCTTTCTCTAAACCCTAATCAAGGATCAGGCTCCACATTGACGGCAAGTGAAGGAAAGCTTCAAGATTAGAAAGGGAAAATTTCATTATAAAGTTATGAGAAGAACAAATCAGATGTCATGAAGTAAATTTTGAACAAAGAAGAAAGTTTTAATTTCAAGTTCAAATATTCCAAGTGAAGAATGAAAAAAATTTCAAGTTCTTTTAGAATAAAGAATGATAAAAGTTTTGAAGAAAGAAAAATAAAAAATAAAGAAAAATGAAGAAAACAAAAGTTATTGAAGAAAAAAAATTTGTTCATCTTGAAAGACATGTCGAAATCAACTCATTCTGAAAAGAACTAAACCTTGATGCAATTACCCTTAAACACTTTATTTGGGCATTTTCTTTCTGACCTTTGAACCATGGCCTACATTACATACCTAACAAAGTCTATTTTGATCAGACATAGCTGTCTGGGCTGTTGGGCTATTCCTAGGAAGCTCTTTAAAATTTCATCTTTTTTAATGATTTTTGAGTCTTTAATAATATGATAGGGCAGGCTTAAAAGCCTAAGAATTGCTCCTAAATCAACAAAGATAGTCACCAATCAGAGAGAACCCATCATCCTAATTTAAAAATGACCCTAAACCTTTGAAAATTTCTTGACCTTAACAAAAGGTTAATTCAAATGCCCTGGAATTGATTTCTTTCCAAATAACCTTTTAAAACGTTGTACCTAACTTTGACAATTGAAACTTACTAAAAGCCTTTTAGATTAATCCTTTGAGTCTTGGTGTTTACTAGCATTAGTTTAACACTTGTTAGGCTATTGTATTTGAAGATTAAAAGGATGTTATAACTTATTGTTTATCTTTCAAGGAATTCTTTAAATGAACATCCATATAAATTTGGTCTTGGTAAACCTCGACTTTGTTATATCAATTTTTTTAAGAAAATTTTAGTAGTGTCACCCATTTATGCCTTTAAATTCAATTCTTCATCTTATTCAAAGAAGTCTTGAATGGTGATCATCCATTAAAAGAAAGTTTTAACATCATATCCATTATCATTGATATTAGAAAATCCATGGTTGAAATTGTTTCAGAATTTTCATAGATTTTGATCAATTTTTCCTAAGGTCAGAATGAGAAAGTGACCTCACTCCATAAATCCTGGAATTTTGATGAAATATGATGCTTTTCATGATTTCGTAGAAGTAAGCAAATATGCCTTGAGCAGATTTAACCAATTGTATAAGTTATATCATTGAATTAATGAACACTAATTTAATATTTAACATTTAATATTTGATGACTTTTTAGGAAAGAATGAACGATTCTCTAAAGAAATCTATCATTTTCTCATGTGATCCTATGGTAAGGAAGGTGAAAAAGGCTTTGAGGAAACTTTGATGGTGATATTTGAAGCATTCAAAAGTTTTCATCAAGGAAAATGTTTTCAAAGCTTCATTTGTGTTATTTGAAGCATTCAAAAATATGTTTTTGAAACTTCGATGATGACATTCGAAGCATTTAAAAGAGTTTTTATCACCCCTTCATGCAATCCTATGGCAAAGGTAGATGGAGTGGCATTTAAGTCAGTTAAGTGCTTCATTTTGATAATTGATGAAGTTTTAAATGTTTTACCAACCCTTATATTTGTTGACTTGTCAGCTTTGTCCCAATCAAATTTTTTTCCCTGTTAACTTATTTGCGTTGTCCTGGTCGCCCTTTTATCCCTATTAACTTATCAGCTTTGTCTAAGTCAACCTTTTCACCCTGTTGACTTGTCAGCTCTGTCCCAGTCAACCCTTTTATCCCTGTTGACTTGTTGGCTTTGTCTTAGTTAACCCTTCTATCCCTGTTGACATGTCGACTTTCTCCCAGTCAACTTTTTCTCTCTGTTGACTTATCGACTTTGTCTCAGTCAATCTTTTATCCTTTTTGACTTGTCAGCTTTGTCCCAATCAATCTTTTGCTCCATGTTAACTTGTCGGCTCTATCCTAGTCAACCTTTTTATCCCTGTTGACTTGTAGACTTTGTCACAGTCAACCTTTCTATCCCTGTTGACTTGTCGACTTTGTCCCAGCTAATTTTTTTTCTCGTTGACTTGTCAGCTTTGTCCCAGTCAACCTTTTATCCTTGTTAACTTGTCGACTTTGTCTTACTTAAACCTTTTCTCCTTGTTGACTTGTCAGTTTTATCCCAGTTAACCTTTTTTTCCTTATTGACTTGTCAGCTTTGTCCCAGTCAACCATTTTACTCGTTGACTTACTGGTTTTATCCTAGTCAACTTTTTTATCTTTGTTGACTTTGTCGGTTTATCCTGATCAATATTTTATCTTTGTTAACTTGTTATTTTTATCTCGATCAACCCTTTTATTTTTTGACCTATTGGTTTTGTCTCAGTCAACCCTTTATCTTCATTGACTTTGTTAGTTTTATCCCGATCAACCCTTTATCTATGTTGACTTGTCAGTTTCATCCCAGTTAACCTTTTTATTTATTGACTTGTTAGTTTTATCCTGGTCAACCTTTTACCTATGTCGACTTGTCAATTTTATCTCGGTCAATCTTTTATCGATGTTGACTTATCGGTATCATGTCAGTCAACCTTTTTTATTTGTTAATTTATAGATTTTGCCTCGATCAATTTTTTACCGATGTTGACTTGTCGATTTTGTCTCAGTTAACCTTTTTTATTTGTTGATTTATATTTTGCTCCAGTCAACCTTTTACCCTTTATTGACTTGTTGGTTTTATCCTGATCAACCCTTTATCTTTGTTGACTTCGTTGGTTTTATCCGATCAACTATTTTATCTATATTGACTTGTCGGTTTTATCTCAGTCAACCCTTTTATTTGTTGACTTATTGATTTTGTCTCGGTCAACCTCTTACCTATGTTGACTTATCATCTTTTATTTATTGACCTATAGATTTTGCTCCAATTAACCCTTTACCCTTATTGACTTATAGGTTTTGCATTGGTCAACCTCTTTACTTCTATTGACTTATATGGTTTCATCGTAATCAACCTCTTTCATTCTTTGACCATCATGGTTTTGTCCTAGTCAACGCCTTGTGACTTAGGTCTCACCTTAGTCACCATTTAATATAAGATTTCTCCTCAGGCTTAATTAGCTTTTATTTTCATTTTTAGTTTAGTTTATTTTTCAAAGCTTAACGACCCGAACGAAATTATGTCTATTTGGTCTTTGTCCTATTTCTGATTCTCAGCAACGATCAAAGAGGGGCAGCTGTAAACACCTAATTTCGTTCGGATCTCTTTTTTAATAATCTGAAATATCCGATACCAAGAACTTAATGGCCATCCTTATTGGGAATGATCTTTTTCAGATAAACAAGACATTTTCAAGACCTTTTTAGTCATAATTTAAATAGCCGTAAGTTCATGTAACAAAAAAATTCATATTTTGATCTCTAATTTTGGATATATAAAATGAATATTTAAGAGAAAAAATTATTTTTTTAATAATTTCTTTTCAAAGTTTGAAAATCTATTTTTGAAGATGATATCATATTCAAATTTCTTATTTTTTAGAACTTTTTAAAAATTTTCTATTAAATTTGAGAGATTGACCTTCGTATATTTTTATCGATATCGTATGGTATTTATGCTGGTATGCACTCTGAAAAATTAGAAATATCCAATGAAAAATTCCTGTTGCCTTTTTATACCATAAGGTGTTATGGTACTCATTTTTTTAATCAATTTTGAAATTTTTCTAATAAAATTGTTTTGAATTTTTTCTTTTCATCTTTATCATTTTATAAATTAATATTTTGAATAATATGTTTTATTTAATTAATTTTATATAATTTTTAATGTAACCTTTTCAAAATTTTTTTGGTTTTAGAATACGAATTTTTCGCTATCTGTAAAATTTTTTATGTAATTTTCTCGATCTTTAAATTTTCAAATTCTTTAAGTATTCACATTCAACTACCATTACATTAATTTTTTAAAATTCATTTACTTGTTATGAAATTTAAAATTTTTTCCTTCTTAGAAATACGGAGTTTTCTACTCCATGAATTTTTTGGGAAGATTTTGCTAAGTATATATTTTTTAAAATTCCTAAAATATTATTATTTAATTCATATTAAATCATTTTAGGAAAATTCTTTTTATTTTATCAGCTTTTCATTTTTCTTTTATGACTAAAAGTGCTTGGCCAAACCTTCATGTAGATTTTTTTCCATGATTTTTGGGTTAATTCTTGGCTGATTTGATTTTTTTTGTGATGTATTGTGATGTTATTTTTATGTAGGGGTCAAAATGCAAATTTAGAAAATTTAAGGGCTGTTTTGCAAAATGTAGGAAAAAATTTTATTTTAAGGCCAAGGTGTTTGGCCAAATTCTTATTGACATATTTGTTGTATTTTCCACATGTATTTTCATGTGATTTTAAGATTTTTTTGGTTATTCCATCATGTGGGGACTAAAATGAAAATTTAGAAAAGGTTAGGGATTAAATAATAAAATTTCATATTTAAGGGGCAAAACGAACATTTTACTAGTTTTAAAGATTTCTATTATTTTTATGGCCTTCCGTAGGGATATAGAAATTTTGAAAACTTCTCATATTTGTTCGGTCTTTCAAACGATACGAAATGTAATTTTTAAAAATTTAGAGGCTTGATTGGAAATTTTGCATTTTAAGTCCAACTTCAACTTTTAGCTTCTCCATTTAGACTAAATTCATCTATTTTTCATCATTTTAGGAAATTTTAAGGTCCATTAGGGTTATCGGGATACTTTCATGTCGAGGGTATACCTTAGGAGCATTTTTGTAATTTTGCTCACTGAGACGCTTTTACGTCAAAAGTGAATATTTTAGGAATGGTTTAGCCTTCTAGGGTCATTTTAAGGTCCATTAAGGTTACCAGGACATTTTCATGTCGAAGGTATACCCTGTGGGCATTTTTGTAATTTTGCTCACTAGGATGCTTTTACGCCAAAGGTAAATATTTTAGGATTGCTTTGGCCTTCTAAGGTCATTTTAAGGTCCATTAGGATTACCGGGACACTTTCATGCCGAAGGTATACCCTAAGGGCATTTTGGTAATTCTGCTCACTATGATGTTTTTATGATAAAGGTGAATATTTTATGATTGGTTTAGCCTTCTAAGGTCATTTTAAGGTTTATTAGGGTTACCGGGATATTTTCATGTCGGAGGTATACTCTAGGGGCATTTTGTTAATTTTGCTTATCGAGACGCTTTTACGCAAAAAGTGAATATTTAGGATAGAATTAGTTTTCCAAGGTCATTTTCATGTCCTTTAGGTTTATCGAGATGCTTTCATGTCGAAGATATACCTTTGGGGTATTTTGGTAATTTTGCTAGAACTTAGTCTTAGGTTGTCATCGTGATGCTTTTATGCCAAAGATATGCATTTAAGATAGGTTCAATCTTCCATAATCATTTCCATGTCCTTTAGGATTACCATACTTTCACATCGAAGGCATACCTTAGGGGTATTTTGGTCATTTTACTAGAATTGAGTCTTAGGTAGTCCTCGGGGTGCTTTTATGCTAAATATGTGCATTCAGGATAAGTTCAACCTTTCATAATCATTTTCATGTCATCTAGGGTTATTGGGATACTTTTATGTCAAAAGTATATCCTAAGGGCATTTTGGTAATGTTACGTTAAAACCAAGTCTTATGTGATTCCTAAGATACTTTCATGTCAAAAGTACACATTAAGAATAGGTTCATCATTTCAGGTCATTTCTAGGTCATAAAGTCCATATTTTTAATAATAAAATTATTTTTATAAATAAGGCAATGTCTCCTAATTAAATTCATAGGTAAGATTCCTACTAGAATATGTGAGGAATTTATGGATTATTTTAATAGCGAGATACCTTTTTCAAATAGGAAGTTGGAAATTTTTTATTTCAAAAAAAAAAAACCTTTGTATTTTGCATGGTTCTCCAGTGGGATATAATAGAGAATTTGTGTCCACTTGGTTCCCCAAGGGTACGAATAATTTTGTGATTTCAAAATGTAATAAAACTCGACTTTCCTCGTAATAATAAATTTCCTCAATAAAATATTATGAGAATTATAATTAAATATCGAATATTGAAACCAAATAAAAATCAAATTTGTTTAAACACATGATTAATAAGGTATCGATTACCGGGCATCATGAGAGGGTCAATCGTTACTTGTGATTGTAATCAACTCCCGGACCCTTTCAAGTGATCTCTGGTATGAGCATAGACCTTAGAGTTTGTTTTTATTGGTTTCGTAATCCTTAAAATATAAACTTCAGTAGGTGTCCAATCTCACCTAGCCAAAACAAATTGGTGGCGATTCAAAAAAAATGGTCATTACGACTATTCAGAGAAGTCGGGTAAGCGATTTATCTTGACAACTCAGTCCCCAGGTATCAAAAATAAAGTATAGTAATCATGATGTAGGCCCCTAGAAATGAAAGGAAATAATTATATATAGATATTTATATAGAAACAATGGATACATTCGCCATTTTAAGTCAGGCTAGTCAGGATTCATGTCAAGGCTACGTTACTTATAAATAAATTAGAACTCTAGGTTAACAACTCATTATCATTAGTCAAGTTAAGAGGATAAAATAGATTCAAAAGAATTGTTGAGGGAAATTGTAAACCAAGGCTTTTCTCATTAAGTAAACCCTATTTATTTTCTTTGCAACATAGGCAAATTTAGTTTTAATTTTAATTTTATTTAATGTTCTCTTAATTAGTTGTTTGGATAAGATTAAATTGCTTTAATTTTAGTACTTAGAAAAATTAGTTCAATTCCTCGTAGGAACAATATTTTACTTATTCATTATATTACTTATTAACAATACGTGCACTTGCATGGTTAAATCTTACAATATAACTCTATACAATTCCCATGCAAAGCCAATGTGCCTTATGGGCTTTATCTACATAAGATTTAATTAACTAATAATGGATCAATCTTAAGGATAAAGAAATACCTTATATTAGATTAATCATTATAATTTATGTTAAATGATTAACTAAATGCTAATGTATTACAAGTTCAACTGATCAGCTTATAGGGCTTACACCAATATAATCATTGATAGTGGCAACCGTAATTAGAACTTTTACTGAGGAGAATGTATCAAAGAAATCTTTGTCCTCCTTTTATTTAAAGCCTTTAGCCAGAAGACTGGCTTTATATCTATCAATTAAGCCATCAAGCTTCTATTTCTTTTTTAGTACCCTTTTACTCTATAAGTTTACTACCTTATGATAGGTTTGCTAGTTTCCATGTTTTATTGGTTATTAAAGAGTCCATCTCATCATTAATGACTTCTTTCCAAAGGTTTAAATTAGGAGAGGATAAGGCCTTGTCTAAAGTGGTAGGATTATCCTGT
>JBBYHM010398428.1:2136-13568 GCA_038381775.1 Adansonia rubrostipa | reverse complement strand
TTTCCAACCAAATAATGGTACCTCAACCATCACATTAACCAAACCTTAAACAAAAACTCAGTGCCATCAGAACATTTTCCAATCTGAGATGAGTTACAGGATAGCAAGTTTTTTTTTTTTTTTGGGGTCCTTAGATGGCAAGGTATTCTCTTAACATAATCAAGCAATGCTCACCCATGCTGCACCCTTAAGTCTTATTGAACCACTAATCAACTTCCAATCCAACCCATTTACAGGGCTTCTCTCCAGCCATAATCAATCAAAACCTATTTGACTGACAATAATTCTCATGAAGCAACCAGTTCTAGACTTAAGTATCATTTGGTTGACGCTTTTACATTTTTTTTCCTTCTGAAATATTAGAAGTAAAACATGTTGAAGAGATAAAAATTAGAAGTGAAAGAACAAAATGCATGATTTTGCAACAGTTAAGTAGAATTTATGTCTCAATTGAATTATTTTTTAATTTTTAACTAATACGCAAAATGCAAAAGCAAGATCAACAAAGCCTTAATTAATTGGAAATTGGAGACTTGTAGGGAACTGATTCTAATTTGAGTTAATCAATTAACCTCACACCAACAGTAGGCAAAGGGTAATTCATAGACAGAGCCACTAACATTATCCTTGTCTGAAGGATTATCAAATTTCTTTTTAGTCTAAAGCTAGACTGCAATTTTACCATTCAGTATATAAATCTGATCAACAAAGTAGCAAAATTCCTTTCTTCTCCTCATTCCAGCAAAGCCCCTTTTAGAGTCAATTTCCAGTATGCTATACAAATAAGTGTTTTTAATTAGTTCCTCATCGTACTTTTATCTAATTTTCCATTCCAATTTTCTTCTTAGATTATATAAAATAGGATGCTTATGACACCAGATTGTGTTGTCATCCACAGTCAGTCCTCTAGCCCACAACCCAGTCGCTTTTACAAGCCAAGGCACAGTTCTGCTTTACAATCATTAAGGCAAGCTCTAACAAGCTTCCAAGAAAAATAGAACACTGAAATGGACAAACCTTTCCACTTGCATCTTTCACCAGTTCACACGTCTCACCCTGCCATTACAAAGTCAGGACTCAGGAATTGCACATAATCATAAAATGATATAATGGAAAGTGAAGATGATCATATATTCCCTAACAAACTCAGTGAACAAGCATACTATCTAGTTGAAGAAAATTATAGAATTTTCACACCTGCAGATGCCATATTAGAATATGTGCAAATATGTCACTTCTTTGAGCTGCGCTAAGCAAATACCCTTCTACTAACCTCTGCAAAAATGAAGAATCATTAAAGCAAAAATTAAGAGTGAAAAACACTGTATGATGGTGTAAGCAACAAGATAATTTACGTCTGCACTTCTAGCAATTAGGGACAAGGACAGCCCAACCTTCAACCCCAATGATCAAACACTTTATGTCCAATTGACTCAAGCTTCAAATCGTTTGAAAACATATATCAAAATTACGCAGTGCTAATCAGATTAAGGCTATTTTGGTGATGTTTGCAGAGGAGGTAAAAAATCAGAATCATACCAAATGCTAAATTTTGACAAATGCACAAAGCTGCTGTATCCACACTATGGTTAATTGCGGCCATAGAGGAAATGACATGTTGATTGATCACTTAGCACAAAGGATATATCATGCTCAAATTGATTTGAATTGCTCAGCACATTGAGCAATTTTGTCGAAATTTTGAAGTAGGGACTGCAACCTGTCAGTCTAACTAACCTAAGTATAACCACCAAGAAAATACACCTGTTTCCTATCCTATTGTCAGGTTAACTTCCTAGCATTGCACCTCAACAACAAACCACAAAATATAAATAATTAAATAGCCATATCTTCATTGATCACTCACCCCTTCATCGTATCGCAGAGCTTGCACAAGTTGTGGCATGAAGAAGGTTACACGTTCAGGAGGATAGGACTCCAAAACCCTTAGAACATAAGCCATGACACGTGGATGACCCTTATATACAGGAGCAAGGAATTCGAGAGCTTGTGTAATTGAACAAGCAGCCCAGTGAGGCAGTTGTTGCAAAAGTGCTGAATTTTCATCAACTGCTTTTGGGGTGACAAAATATGGAAATGCCTCAGGTATACAGCAGATGTCCGATATACGTGACTGCATGAGAAATGCCAATAAATCAAAAGGCAAATTAATTGAGATCAAGCCATGATGGCATGATTAAAACAAATTAGAACAATGGAAGTAGAAGAGCAGAAAGAACAAATCCATGAGTGTTTCTAGAATTCTCAGTATAATGACAACAATATCCTTACCACCTAAATAATTAATACCCACAGTAGTTTAGAAGTCTCATTTCTTTGCCATTCCAATTCCAACTACTCTGTGTAAGCCAAGCATACCTGGACTAGCTGAGTTGTTTCAGCCTTCAGAATAGTGTTTGTTGGAAACCTTAAGGCTATGGAAAAAGCAATTCGAGGATCCACTGAGAAAGCAGTCCTGGCATATTCAATCCATTTGTCTGTGCTGAATTTGGGCCGAGAAGATATGCCTTCCCTGAATATAAAGACAAATACGAACAAAAGTTTACTACAATCGTGAAGACATTAATGCAACAAAAGGATCCCAAAAAATATAGTAAGACCAAAATATCAAGAAATATATTCCGCTGAAAAATGAAAATACTTTGAAAGAGGTTGCGCCCAAACTTCAAGCCTATCAGATTCATGTTGGCACAGCATTAAAAGCAGCTGCTTTCGTTTTTCTCTTCCCACAGCATAATTGTCCATCTGTCCCCAGACCGGATGATATTGATCATTCTGCAAATGTTTAACTTTAGGAATAACTAGCAGAACCAGCTCATGAAATTCTTATGACAACAGATATACATACGATCCAGATACAGAATGTCTTAATCAAGGTTGAAACATTTGAAAAGCCCAGTGGCTGAAAGATAACCAACTTACTGCATCAACCAAAGAGTTCCCATTCTCACGTGCACAGCCCTTGGAATCAGATTGCAGAGAATCTACCCTCTCATTTGAAAGATATTGAATAAAAACAGAGACAGATTGCGCCTCACTCTGAGCAAAATTTATATTGTTTATCTCATACCACTCAGGCTCACAGGCAGACCAGCCCAAAGAGGTCCTGCATGCACCACAAACAACTTTAAGTACAAAATTGCAAAGGTATGTCATGTAAGCTAGATTTGAATAACGCCTTGTGCTGTGGCAATGCCAAAAAGAAAAACAGTGTGTCTATACATACACATGAATATGAGGAAGCCTAAGGGCAAAAGGAGGTTTTGAACCTTAATGACCTTATCTCTTCTAAGTATCCTCCTTAATTTAATCAAACTAATCTCATACTTTAATATTACATTAATGATAACCCTAAATTATTTATAATTACTATAAAACCATGACTGAATTAAATCAAGAGTTAAATGAAAAATATTTATCAAAAACAATAAATTATAAAATAAAAATAATATATCTAAAGAATTATATCAATAATTTCATTTAAACGGTGTGAAAATCACGTTTACTTTTTTTGTTTTCATCGCTTAAAAGTCGTTACAAAGCTGTTACTAACTTTTGTTCATGTAATATATTATTATTATTACTATTATTATTATTATTATTGTTATGTGAGATAATTTACTTTTATATTAGGATGAATTCCGTATGCCATTTTAATTTAAATGTTGAAATATTATATTTTAATATAAAAGTTAATTATTCAAAAAATTAAAAATATTTAAAATCGATAAAATAATTTAATATATCATATAATAGTTTATAACTTATAATATCATTTAACATGCACAAAAAAGTAGTAATCCATATATGAAATTGAAGCATTTTATTTTATTTTTTTTTTAAAAAGAAAATATGAATCTTACTAAGAGAGTGCGAAGATATGCATCATTGTTTTGTATGTTTGAGTTTATATATATATATTAATTTGCATTGTCTGTGCTTGGTATCATTATTTTATCGTTTCATGAAAATTCGAGTGTATATTTTTATTTTTAAATTCTACATTGGAGTAAACTATTTGATTGTATATATTTATTTTTAAATTCACATAAAAAGGGCATGATATATGTATATTTTCACTTCCAATTTTGGACACATGCCGAATGGAATTTACTAGTAATGCATAGACTTAGGAATGAGTCGAGTCGGACCACGGTTTCATTTTTTTTTGAAATCTTAAATTCATATTTATTTTCGATATGCTTAGATCTGTTTATTTAAGTTAATATTATTGTTAATCATATTAAAAATATTTTAATTAATATTTATATATTTTATAATTAAATTTAAATAAAAATATATTATTTTAATTTAAAATCACCTATAAGAGTCGATCCAAAATAAAAATATAAAAATCCGAGCTTAGGTCCACTTGGACCAAGCTTACTCATCCCCTTCTAATGCACCACTAGAACACGGAGAGTAAGTGTAAAATCTCTTGTCAAACATATATATATATATATATATACACACACTCCCAATTAGTAATAAGTGATTAAGGCTAAATAGAATTGACATGTATAGTTTACGTTCAATTTTAGATAACACTTTCCCTTCTTCTAAATTATTAAAAAAAAAAAAAAGTGTAAAAACTCATCGAGGTTATTAATTACTTTTATACTTTTTAACTTAATTATTAAATTAACAATTTTTGTCAATAACCTTTTGGCCTAGTTTATGTAAATTTAGGGTACTTAGATTTTGATAACTTATTTTGTTAGCGTTTTCAAAAAACTTAAATATGTAAATTTAATTATACATACGTATAACTAGTTTTTCGAAGAATGGATAGTTTTTTAAAGGATTAATAGTTTTTAATTTTAAAAAATGTACATGTGTAAAAAAGCTAAAAATCAAAATATCTTAACGTTATTTTACTGTTTTTACTTGATTATGACATTTAAGTAATTAATTTTATTATAGATAACTCGTGAAACTAACTCAACTGCATATTTTATATATATTATAGATATATTAAATTAAAGCAATTCTCTAGTTCATTTATTTAATTTTTGTATTTTATATTTATTCATATATATTGTGTAAATAAAATTTTTGAATAAATTAAAAATATTTTTAATCTCTAAATATAAAAAATATAATATATTAAATTAATATAATATAAAATGTAAATATTATATTATTAAATCTAATTATCAGTTTTTTAAAATGCAATTGTTTAATAATTTTAAAAAAAAAATTTTAATGTAATACAATGAAATATGAGAATAAAGTAGGAGTAAAAAATTTTGATTAAAAAAAAAATCAAAACAGAAACAACCGTGTTTTGAGTTCTTTTCTTTCTCTTTGTCCCACTAATCACGTTTTTGAACCGTTGCCGTTTTGTTTTCCATCCTCCTTTTAATCTCACAAAGTTAGCCTTTTGAGTCTGTTGATTTTGCATTGGGGGAGTTTTCCCAGTCTCTTTTGGTAGCCTTTTCTTTTTCTATTTGTCTTTTGAATTTCTCGAATCCCTTTTGGTCGAAGCCGCGATTCCATTAAAGTTATATCCCCCCACTGCTCAATTTTGCTTATGTTTAAATGTAAGAGGCATGATTCCGCTTTCTCAAGCTATTTTTCTTAAGAGATTCATGTCAAACAATTTGCTTTTTCTTTGGTTACTAATTGGGTTTCTTTATTTATTTATTTTTTTCAGAGATCAATGGATTGCAACAAGGGAAAGCGGATGTTGTATCGCTGGATTGCTCAAGTACGTGATGGCTGACGTTGTGTTTTTTTTTTTTTTTTTACTAGCATTACTTTTGATGGGCTTTCTCCACTCTTCAATTTTTAGTAAATAATTGATACAGCAAAATTATGCATGGGTCGGTTGAATGCCAGTACTTTCTTATTGTTCAACGCTTTGAATTGTAAACTGTTATCAATTATTTACTGCTTTTGTTGGATAGATTTTAGCTAAGCTATTCCTTTTCTTTTTAATATTTATGTTTAACAGTGGGCTTTAAAGATTACTAGTAATGAATTTTCTGTCAAATTATCATGGCTGATGTGCTGAGCGAACTTCTATGTCATTTATTTTTCTTGAATTAAATTAGATTTTCATTTTGGGTTTAAGGTTTTGCGCAGATTGGAAACATTCTACTTCGATTATTGTGGCATCTCGTACATGTCATTGTCGACTTATGCTACTTTGCAATGGGTATATCTAATGCGCTTGAAAGCCATCTTATCTCTTGGGGAATGCTAAGGAGATACAAATCCCTCCATACAGCCAAGCTCCACTATCTGGCTATTGTGGTAGAGAGTGAAGAAGCTTCCCAAACTTTAAAAATTATTGAGCTTTTGCAATGGCTGATGGCTATTGGTGTTAAACATGTTTGCCTTTATGATAAGGAAGGTAAGAATTCTGGTTTCTCACTGTTGTTGGATTGATAAGGTGATGGTGTATTCGCAGTTTTTGTATTTAAAGTAATAGTGTTTGATACCATTTCTCTGTTTTAGGAATACTAAAGAAATCAAAGGACTTCATCTTGGGAAAGTTGGATGGTGCAATATTGTTTCAGGTACTATCATCTCTGCTCTGTGGTCAAGTTAGACTTTTTCATGGTTCACTGCACTCATTAACATCATTTACTCAATATAAATTGGTTAAATGGTTGCTCAGTTGCCAAAATCAAGCTGTCACTTGGTGTAGCAGCAGATTGATCTTTCATATACGAAGGTTTTTTATGGTACCATGCAATCAAAATATAATATTTACATAGTAAGGTTAACTTCGTGGTTGGCACAACCTTGAAACTCCTATGAAAACTCTGACACATATTTGTGACATTTATATTGATCTCATTCTTGACTGCTAGTTGAACTCTTTGGATCTTTATTTGGTTTCTTTCTGGAAACCTTAGTTTAGGGAGCTATTCTCTGTACCATATGTGTGTATAGCTCCAATTATTTGTCAAGTCATTTGATTATTTTGTGACGTACATTAATACAAATGGAAAGTTACCAAAGGTGCTAAACTACCAACAAACCTTTTATCTATTTTATGCAGGATGCTCATGAAAATGATGCGCTACTAGACCAACCAAATATGACTCTGGAGTTTGCATCGTTTTCTGATGGGAAAGAAGCAGTGGCCAAAGCAGCCAATGTACTTTTTATGAGGTACTTAAAATCAGGTGCCACTGGCCAAAATCAGGAAGATCAAATCTTCACCGAATCTCAGATGAGCAAGGCACTCAAAACTGTTGGTTTGTGTTATTTTCTGATCTAGTTGGTGGTTATTACAGCCAGTTTTCTTTACCATGTTAATTTGACTTTTGGAAGTTGATCTTCTTTTCCATTAGGCAGTGGAGGGCCAGATCCTGATCTTTTATTAGTATATGGACCTGCCAGGTGTCACTTAGGTTTCCCTGCCTGGAGAATTCGATATACTGAGATTGTGTGAGTATTCTTTTGACTTAACTTCTTTGGAATCAAAGAAGATTCCTTGCTGTTATCTGCCAAAGATGCTTACTATGGTATTCTGTCTGATGAAATGTTTACAACTTTCTAGATGTTCTATTCTTCAATTTAAAGGGAAAAGCAAAAAATAGCATTGAGGAAATACGCGAAAGCTCAATCCAGTTTACTCTTGCTTTGAGATTATTAAGAATTTTCTATCTTTAGCATTCCTAATCAGTTGTCTCAGTAGTATTTACTTAATTTACTTAACCTAGTGCAGTGTTATCTTGAGTGGTGATGTAGTGTTTGCTTAGATTCTAGCTGAAAGTTACAGTCATTGCAGACTTTAGACTCTTTTTTTTTTTTCTGGTGTGTGAATAAATCTGCTTCCTTTGCATAGAATTATATTATTTTTTGTTCTTTTTTTTCACAGACATATGGGGCCCTTGAAGTCCATGAAATATGGGTCACTAATTAAGGCTATTTACAAATTCACAATGGTGCGGCAAAACTATGGTAAGTTGTTTGCCCCTCGACTTGCACTGCCTGTTTTTTTCCGAGTACCAATATGCAAGTGAAAGAGTGACAAAAATGAAAGAAGGAAACAAACAACTGATAGTAAAAAAAATAAATAAAATAAATAAAAGAAAAGAACAGAACCGATAAACGTGAATGGTGTCCTAAACTAGAATTAAGGTAATCACTTCAAATATTTTCTTGCTATGATCTGTACAGCTCCAAGTTTGCTTCTTTCTCTATTCTGGAATAATCTGCTTTACATTTTATAATTTGTTCAAGAACTAGCCTAAAATTCCATTAATTTAGTAGTTAATAACTGAGCTATTGGATATCTAACGAAATAATTTTATTTTCATGAGATATGTAAGGAGTTTCTTGCTGATTTTTTTGGCAAATTGAATGTGTAATAAAAAATGACACAATTGCATTATTGGTGAATCTGATCTGAATTTTCATCTTCCAACAGGTATATGAGGTGCCGCACTGAGAGATTTAGTTTCCTGGACAAGTTTGTGTTATACCATAGAATAAATGTCAGAGTTTCAAGTTTGGTCAGCAATACTTGAACCTGATTTTATATTAAAATGGCTGATAATTTCCGGGATACAATCAATAAAAGCATTTCTTAGAACAACAGTGTAGTTTTTTTTTATTGTAAGATCATCACAGTGTTTGTTAATTACACAATAAACTGTTTTGTTATATGTAAGACAGCCAGATCAGGTGAATTACAGAGCAACATCCTGGTGAAAAGCTGCTACTGCTGCTTTAGTATGGAAAAGTGTGAATGTGAGAGAAATCAAGTGGAAATCAAAGGAATTCTTTTAGACCTGTTTGTGGACAGGTCAACCCTTAACTTGAAAGTGATCAGGGTCTAACCGTTACTTGAAACTTTCAATGATTTTAATGAGGCTTTAACCCAATCTTTGGTCATGCTAGGTCCATACCGACCTTGATCAGGGTCAAACCGTTACTCGAAACTTTCAACGATTTTGCCCAGGCTTTGGCCCTAGCTTTGGTCATGCTAGGTTCATACCAATCTAAAAACGTATAATTATTTATTATATTATTAAAATATTAAAATTTATATTTTTTATAATTAGATTAAGTAAAATTTTTTTTATTATTAAATAATTTGAATCATGTCACCTTGTTTAAGGCCTAACCTATTCTAGCTTATAGACAGATCTCAAAAGGTTCATAATGCAAAAATGATGACATAACAGATCTCAAAAGGTTCATAATGCAAAAATGATGACATAAATATAACAAAGATTTAAAACCATTGTTTTTCTAATGATCAGCATGTAAATGTATAAACACCAATAAAGCCTGATTACAATTTGCCAATAACTATAAACTGCTGCAGCACAGCAACTAAGGACTGTGGAGACAGCCAATCTGAGTTCAGTATTCTGTTTCCAAGACACCATCAATGAGCCCAAACTCCATAGCCTGTAAAGACAACCGCAAGAAGATAGAACTCTGGTCACTCTTTTCTTTCAAACCTATCATTGAAACCGTTCAACGCCATAAAATTTAAAACACAAAAATATCACTATTTAGGCCCTTTTAAGGGGAGAATCAATTCCAACTTGATTGAATGATTGTCGCTGTCCTTTCCTCATTCTTCTAAGAAGCAGGAAGAAAGAAAACAGCCAGAGGCGTCAGGCAAGATGTTTTCAGCAAGCATTGATAATGAGTACCATTATCTGGCAATCCGTGTATTGATGTTGTTTTCATGTTATTTTTTTCATACCATAATTGTCTTTAAGGTACTAATATATAAACTTTGACATCTTAATAATTCACATATAAATTTTGACTCGTTTATGCATTCTTATCATGTTTTTAAGGATTTTTTCCCTGTTCCATGTTTGTTTCATGTCCAAGCTTGCCAGGGAAAACAAAACTAACGCATGTTTTGAAAGCAACATTACCTCAGAAACAGATAAGAATCGATCCCTCTCTGTGTATTGCTGCACTTTTTCCAGAGGCTGGCCAGTGAAAGCCGCGAACATCTTGTCAATTTTCTGTAACAAAAATAGCAGGGAAAAAGGCCGAATAAATAAAAAGGCTCAAATGTTTAGCAGTAAGTACCTATATGACCATAGCAAAAGCTGTTCATAAAATCGCAAAAATAAAAGAATTGAGGAAATTACATGGCGAGATTGAACTGCTTCATTCACTTGACGTCTGACATCTTCAACGTGACCCTTCAAAAGGAAAGAACGCATGATCCAATCAATTTCAATAAGCACACGAAATGGATATTTTGTGTTTGTTAAGACTTTCAAGAACTTAAAAATAACTTCATAGTGTCTACTTTTGTCGCAAAAACACGAATTTTATCTCCTACAGCAAAACATGAACCTAAATGCCAACAGGGAAAACAAAAAACTAAATCAAATAGGAATCCACATTGTATATGAAAGCTAGGATATCTAAATAATGATCACGGACCTAACCACATTGTCTAACCATACGTCGATGATGGACTAGGATGCAATGACTCAGTTGTTGTCGATTGTCTCATGGACAAGATAATTTCTGAAAATAATAATTCAAAGCTTTGTTTGAATAAAGAAACATATACATGCAATAATAATATCATCTTTCCTCAAATACTCACAATCAGCAGTTGAGAAATCCACAGTTCTCATTTTAAGTTGTATACAGAGATCCATACCTAAATGCTTGTCTAAGCATGTAACAATAATTATTTTGATGGTACATAAATTCTTTTTCTATACTTCTATTTTATATGTATTATATTATCCTATTTCAAAAGTCAATTGTACTTTTGTTCATATTATTGGTTATAGAGAGTTCAGTATCATCTATAACAAGCAAAGTTCAATATTTTAAATTCAACGATTTTTTCTGGATCCAATGAGCACCAGAAGATGCAGAAGGAAATTTCTTTGGGTCCTGTTAGTTGTAAAACATTAGCACGCAATCAAAAGTCAAAATTTTAATATGTAAAAAAAAAAAAAATTCAATGCTTAAAATTAGAGTTTTTCCACAAATAAAACTTCTGTCATGGTAAATAACCTAGCCTCGTGAGTCTCAAAAAAGACAAGCAAGATCTGTACTAGCTATTTCAAATCTTCTCATCCTCCTTTAATAATTTTTCTTTTCTAAATATAGCAACTAGAAATGCAAAACCAGGGAGTTTAAAATCACACCCCACATCCGCTTTGTGGTTGGTGTATCATAATACGTGCATTTGGCATCGCATAACGCATCCCCTTCTCCCCGCCAGCAAGAAGAAGTGCTCCTTGGCTTGCAGCCACTCCGAAACAAACTGTGCCGACCTTTGGCTTTATCTAAAATAGTGAACAAAATTGATGTTTGCAAAAAAATAAGAAAATTGAATAAAACATGCAGCATTTGTTGTCATTAGAATATGTACTAATATGTCACAGCATGCAGTAATAAGGAATACAAAAAGAATCAGCTAAAAAAAGTTTAAAATCTTACCCAAG
>JBBYHM010398417.1:0-13568 GCA_038381775.1 Adansonia rubrostipa | reverse complement strand
CTGATTGAGTCCACGGAAAACAGCTATCTCCATTAAGTTTTACTATGGTGATTTAGAGCATAGGACTATCAAAGTTAATAGAGATTCGGTGTTTGTTCTAGAACAAGAACTATATTTTAAGTTCTATATTTATTATTTTTTCATATTAATTTTTACCATGCCCATTATGTTTTGTTTTTAACAAAATTACATTTTTAAATGACAATGCATTTCTTAAATAAAATTTGGTAATATTTTCGATCAATAATAATTCTTGAATCTTCACTAGGTTGCTAAACAGCATTCAACAATTATTAATTGTAAAAGAATACCTTTTAGGAAATGAAATAAATTTTTTTTAGAAACATATTCTTCTATTCAATCAAATAGTTGGGGAATATAAGGAATTTTCCATGACAAAAAGCCCCCATTTCATTCAACATAAACAAATTTATTTTTTTAATAAAATGTACAATTTGATTAAAGGAATTATTTTTAAGTATCAAAATTAAAGTCATTTTTCAAGATTAAGTGGTATTTTTTTTAAATGGATATCGTGGTGATGCTAATACGTTTCATGTGTGCAACGGTACTCCTGAACCTATCTTTCAACTTTCATAGAGTAAAAATTATCTTTTTAATAAATTTTAATTGATTTTAAAGTTTTTAAAAAGAATAAATTTTTTTCAAGTAATCAATATCCCTAAATAAAAAAGATAAATGATTACTTATTTTTTCTAAAATTCTCTGACGATCAAAAAAAACCATTTTAATAGCTACTTATACTCCTATTTAGACGTTATGATTAAATTTGCATATATAAGCATAATGGCTGATTGAAGTTTGGCCTAAAATATACTAGTCGTTAGCCACTAGCCATCGCCACCTTGGTATCTTCTACATTTCAATCCACTAAACATTTTCTTTTAACGTCCCAAAAAGGCACTTGTGATAGGTTAATCAGTAGCACAAAAGATGGAACTGGTGGGTCACAATTAGGGTGCCAATTCCAAACTTTATTGTCTTAACCAGCTGTTCTATCATTCATGGGCCACTAAATAATGTGTCCACATTGGTTTATAAGTATACTTGCAGTCATGAATTATGATGGATTTGAGCCTCATATAATACCGACCCCACTACCATGCGAAAGAATTTTCTACCATCCCCCTTGGGCCCTGATGTCCCTTTTCTTGTTCATGCAGATGTCCTACCTTTTTGAATTTGCTTGCGTTAACCTAACGGAAAATTTTAATTCCACGTTGAAATTTATATGATTTGGACAATGACTAACATTACTTCATCAATTATATTTGTCCTCAAAACATGATAGGTTTAAAATTTTTATAAATTTAAAATTTAAATTATCATTAAAGTATATATTTAATCATGTTATGTTTATCTTGTTATCATCGTAATGGATGTTAAGTAATCATTACAATTATCACCATCATAAATTCTTTTCATTTTGCATAATTTATTTATAATTATAATCATAGAAAATTAATAATTTTTTAAAATAATTTATGATACTTTATGATTTTTTATTTATTAAAATAACTATTTCATTTATAATGCAAATAATCTACGCACATTTAATTTACTATCGTGAGTTTAACTACTACAAATCGTTAATCATTCTCATTTCAATTATAATAAATATCTAAAAAAATTAAAATCATAAAATAATTAACGTTACATTCGATATTTAAATCCCTCGATCACGGCAGACAACTTGTGTTTATTTGGTGACCTAACCAACCTACTAGCAGGAGAAAGTAAAAAACAAGTTCGAACCAAGTTCAAAGTTCCAAATTCCCATTTTCATGTCAGCCAATGCGTGAACCATTAATCGTTTCATTAATTTAGTTCAAACTTTATCTTCATTTGAAGTATATAGTCAACCATGAAACAAGAGAGAGCGATGGAATTCCCAAAGCTACATTCCACTACTCTTGAATCAGACAAACCATGGAACGAAGAAGAAGATGATGATGATGATGATGATGACGATGAAGATGGAGAGAGATTTGGGGTGATTTTGAGCCGAAGTCGTTCGGTTTCATTTGCTACAACTCTCGCCTTGAGAGCTGAGAAGCAGAACTCGGCACTCGAGAAGGCTTTGAAGAGGGCATTTTCTTTGAGGAGATCGTCATCTGTTTCCGGGGGATATTACAAAATTTTTCACCATTGTGATCCAGTTGCTGACAATGAAATGCATGTTACGAGGAAATCCAGAAAAAAGAGGGGCAAAATATTTGAAGCCTGCAGGCGACTAATCGGGTTTTAGGCTTTAGTTTATGTCAGTTGCCACCCGACTCTCATCTTGGTTTCCATTTTTGTGACTCCCTCAAACCCTGTAACCCTTCCACTCGAATCGTGACAGTCTGCGACGAAATTCGTCATCACGATTTAGAATTATGATTCGGAGTAATACATAACGATGTCCACATTCATAAACTGTAAGCCTTCTCTTCCTATCTACTGTTGTTTGTGTATTTTGGAATACATAAAGATTAAGAAATCTCTGTTTGCACGTTCGTTTAATTCAAATTTACTCGTTTAAATCATAAAAATTTTACTACTTGTCATTTAAGTTCCAAGGATAAGAAATGGATATGAGCTTGTGGCAGCCCATCAAATACAGCATGGGAAATATGTTTCGAAAGAAAGTGAGTTGGATCGCCATTGGAGGCTGCTGCTTGCAACCCTCAAGGGGCACACTTGATGGTGGAAATTTAGAGACGAGATCTTGCAAGTATTGAGCATTTCCTCCATGGTCGCCGATAAGATGGTTAAAGTCTACTGAACAGTATGTTGTTTAGATTTGAAGATAAATATCGAATACAAATGTAGGTTAGATATGAATATTTTAAAAAAATTAAGAATTCTTATAACATAATTGAGGAGTATTAGGTGATGGAAGCACATGTTAAAGCAATCGGATGAAATTAAACTCGAAATTTAAATTAATTAATGCATACAACATCTTTAAAGGTTGGCATCCAATAATTTTATTATTCGAATTCTAACGTATGCAGCTTTTTTCTCTATTTTCAAACTCTACCCTTCTTTTTAAACAAAAAAATGGATGAAATTGAACCTAACTTTGCTCAATTAATTCATAAAACAATTACTTTTAAAAGATAGCATCTAACAATTCTAAGATTTGAATCTCTAATATATGTAACCTCTTAAAAGCTTTGATAAATTGGATGTTCTAATTTTGCCAAAGCTTTTTATTGTGCTGAAATTTAAATCTTAACATTCGTAGCTTCTTAAAAAGTTTCATTGTACTAATTACATGCAATGTGTACGTGCAATATGCAAGAACGAAAAGTAGTTACACAATACCTACTTAACAAAATCAGAGATGGCGAAATTTATTATCATTTGTTAATTAACAAAAATAGGAAATGATAAGATGGATAGCAAAAATATTTTTCAAAAAAACTGGGATAGCACGGGATTTAATCGTCCAAGAATCAAAATGAGCATATTATAGTATACCATCCAAAAACTTTACTTACTAGCCCGCTAGCAGTAGGTTCCAAAGGGCGGAAAATAATTCAGCACAAGAAATGAAATTGAATTGACATAATACTCACTCCCGTCCTCAATGTAAATTGTATTTATGGAAGGTTGGCTTTTGGGGTTTTGACTAAAATATTATTGGACTCGAATATGATATTAAAATAATTAAAATATGATATTAAATATAATATAATACAAAAAAAATATTAATACAATATAAATATCAAAATTTATATCAAATTGTCTATTGCTTCCTACCACATCGTTTTAAACGAAGTTTTTTTCATAACAATCCTCTAGTTTGGGACATTAATTCAATTATGAAATTATGAAGTCGATACATAGTAACAAATACTTCTTCCTCTTGAATGAAATAAGTAGATAATATAGGAAACCCAATAAGAATTTAAATTAATCTATATCAAAATTTATAAATAAATAATACTTTAAAAATATAATTATAATAAAAAATTACACAAATAAGACAAAATTACACAAATTAAAAGATAACTCATTCACTTCCCATTTCCATATCAACTTTTCAATTTCATTTGATTTATATGTATAACAAGAATATTTGATTAAATACAAAGTTAAAAGGTAAATTTGTTATTATAATATATTCGATATTGAAATTGGTCAATTGTCACTATATTTAATGTTTACCATTGTACTTTTAAGATCAACGGTAAATTTACAACTATACTTTAACTTGATATTAAATTTTATCATTTATCTTTTGTTTGATTAAATTTTACCATTTAACTTAGATTTTTTATTGAATTTTACTAATCATCTTTAATTTTAAATGGTTTAAAGGCAAAATTTAATAAAAAAATATTTGAAAAAAATCATCTTTAATTTTAAAATGGTTTAAAGACAATTTAATAAAAAAATATTTTTTCAAATAGTTTATTTTAAAAATTAAAAATAAAAAATTAACACAGAAGATAATTGTATAGTTTATAAAAAACTAAACTTAATTTCATTTTTTTTGTTTGCTTTTTTTTAATTTTTTCAAATCTTTCTGTCAAAAAAATTTTATGTTAATTTTTTAATTTTTAATATTTTTATAAATTAATTTATTTTTGTTAATTTATTAAAAGAATATATTTGAAATAATAATTTTTTGTTAAATTTTGTCTACAAATCATCTAAAGTAAAATTTGAGTAGCAAAATTCAACCAAAAAATTAAAGTTCAATTGTAAACTTCAATCAAATAAAAAAAAAGTGACACATTAGCCCATAATATTAAGTATAATGATATATTTATATATAGTAATAAATTTCAATATTAACCTGCAATGTTGTAACAAATCTGCTCTGTATTTCTTAGGTATAATTTAATTATCATTCTCTAGTAATTCAATACTTCTTGCGCGAGTTAAGAGACTTATGACTCTCTCTCTCTTTTTTGGTAATTTAACCAGTAATTTTACTCAATCATGCTACTCATTCATATAAGATTTTTCAAAATGTTATTTATCTTCTTTCATTTTTACAAAATAAGTGAACAATTTGGTCCAGATGTATGATGGGAATCCTATTTCTCTCCTTTTACGAAAAAAAGAAAATTAAATATTCTAATATATGATTTTTTTCCGAAAAAATTTGAATATTTTGATAGCATAAGCATGAATATATATTTTTGAAATCACATATATTAATATATAAATTATATATCTATAAAAATAAACTATAATTAATTACACCTTTAGGTATTTCATGATATAAATTATATAATTTATAAATGAATAATTTTAATATATATAATGCAAATATATAATAACTTTACATTTAACTCTCTACATGCATCACAGTAGTAAATAAATAAATAAGCATGTATGACGATAATATATATCCGAATCCAAACAAATCCAAATCGTTTACCATTTCTTGTTCCATCCAGGTCCAACGCTACTAAACAAGGTTCATTTTTTTTTATTGTTTTAATCTTATTTGATTTTAACTGCTACCTACAAATATAATCAATTAATTTTGCAATTCCGAAAAAAAAAATAAGGCAATTTTTTAACTCAGTTATACCATAACACTTTTCGGATAACAATTATACCCTAATACTAATTCGGATAACATCGTGCAACACGATAGGATCAAATCATTCTCATCGTGCTGCACCTTTGGAATGTTCATCCTAACTCGGATTTTTCCTTTTTCTTTTTTTTTTTTTTTTTGGATGATTGAAGTTTTAGTCCAATATCCAAAGAAAGTAGAGGGATCCCTGCAGAGTTTCAGACTTTAAAAAAAAAAAAAATACCGGAAACTTACTATGCTAACTTAAGCTCCAACCTATACAAAGATCATTAGTGAGAATAACAGACAATGAAAAAATACTAATACTAGGATGAATATCAACCACAGTTCGGAGTTTCAGGTTTTCGGAAATGCAGGTTTTTCCAGAATGCAGCCTAGAATTGTGTTGCATTTTTATATGATAAATGCATGTTGTACCATCCGAGTCTAAGCAGGATAGAGCGGGAAGATTTTCCTTTCAGGTGAATTAGTGCCAAGTGGAGTTCCTCCCACCAATTTTGCATCCTAGCTCGGATTTGACTGACACCCAACTCAACTAACCATTTACAAAGGAAAAATAAAAAGCTCCAAATAGCAATCTTGTTCGGATTTAGTGAAAACTAGTCCAGTTTGATCCTAACCTAAATAGGCCAATTGAGCATTTAGAGAATTCCTCAAACTAGGCTGGACTTCAACTGGTTAAAGCCTTGAATCCCGACCCAGTAAGGCCTGGAAGAAATTTTGATTCCCATGGACAAAGGATAAAGAAAGTACGAAAAATATCAGCTGCTAATGGACAGGTTACTTTAAAACCATCCTATTCTACTTAGTTAAGTAGACATAAAATGGAAAGATGTTAAAACTTTGTTTCTTACAATTGCAATGAAAACTGAACTTAATTTGTTTAGGCACTCATACTAAGCTTGCTGTATTTTGCACAAAGTTGGGATTTAGCTCAAAGATTATGTTTGGATTGAAGGAAGAGAATGAAATGGAAGGGGAGTTGAGCATAAATTTCGACGAACCTCTTTAAAATTAAAGAAATTTTGGAAGAAGGCTTATCCTCTCCAGTTCCCCTCACAATTCACAAACATAAGCTTATCTAGATTTTTGTATTGCACCTAAGTCGAAACCAATGATGAAAAAAATTAGATCGTGAATGAACTACAATAGTAGAAGAGGGAAATGAATGAACTGGCTAGAACCAATAATTAACCAGGAATCAGAAACCAGTTAACCTGGAAAGAGAAACTAACAAAACCAGATCTTTCTTTCTCCCTTTCTCAACTTCTCTCCCTTTTTCTCTTTCTCATTTCTACCCATTCCCCTACGCAATGCAATTCATTTACTTTTCCTTCCTCTGTCTCAGTATGGAATAGAAGGTTGGGAAAAATGACCACTGAAATGATGCTTTAGGAAGGAGAACGGCTAATGGCTGCTGCAAAGCCTTCAACTCCCCCCAAAAAGCAGTAACTGCACTACAGCAATTCCCTTTTTACCATGAAGCTACTTAAAATTCTTGAAGAAGGTTTTCCCTTTTTCTATTTTCATCTTATTTTCTGTTATTTTTTGATTTTTTTTTTCTCTATGAATTGAAATTATATTAACTTTAATTTTTGTGTATTGTTGAACTAGCCAGTTCAATCAATTCAACTGGTTGAACTGAAACCGGAGGTCTGACCAGTTCAATCCCGGTAACAGTTTTTTAGTTATTGCTCAAAGAGCCATTTTACTCTACCTACCCAAAGTTTAGCCACTAGTCCACAGCTGACCACACATTAGGTACTAGTCAAACTGCAAAAATGAGAAAGCAGAAAATAGAGGATGGGAGAAGAAATACATGTAAGATAAAGGTATACAAAATACGACCTACAGAAACATCCTTAACTTTCCTATGCCCCAAGGCAGCTGAAAAGTAACTCCACATATGGGCACTCAACAGACATAACACGTGCAACTCTTAACAATCACACAAAATTTGAAACCGCAACGGAAGGAATTATTTTCATTTTCCTCTCCAAATTGTGTCTTTACTCATGATAGAATTACAGAGCAAAAGACAACAGGAGTCATATCAAATTTTTGGTGCATCATGTTAATTGTTTACCCACCAACAGCAAATGTTTGTACTGCAAATTCAAAAGACATTGCTGGGGAAAAAACGAACAATAATAACTTATGAGAACTCTGAATTCAAACCTGTCAACTTAGAGGAACTTCAACAACATCAACTCACTCCTTTCCATCCTGGAAACAGAAAGAGAACTAAATGAACTTTTCCTAAACAGATTCTAGAAGCACATATTAAGAAATAATTTTCACAAATATCCTTCATACAGTGATTTCTGAGAAATAGTCAAACTTGATAGAATGCTAGCATAAGTGTCAGAAAACTTGACAACTTCATCTACTCCAGACATAAATAGTGCTTAAATTGCCAAGACTATACATAATTATCATCCAAGAGACTGGGCGGCAAAGAACCAACTAGCCACTATGACTTGAGAAATTGACTTGCCTGAGCACCATCAGTAATGTTTTCCCTGGGGTTGTAGGTACAGCAGATTTCATAATGTAGAAAGCCTTTCCACTAAATGCTTTCATAAAAGCTCAAGATTCTCTAAGTACATCTCATTAACTAGTTCAGTTTTTTAAATATTCTGGGAAATTTCGTCTTTTTGGAGTACCATATCTGATTTGCCAATTGTTTAATAAATATATAACAGTTGTTTCAGTCCCAGCAGTTATTAAGAATGGATAAGATGATAAAATATACGCCAGGAGATGGCTAAAGTTCTGTCGGACTGCAAGAAAAAGAAGCAGAGAGAGATGCAAGGATAGCACCCTATACTTTTCAATGTTTCAATCAATAGTCTGGTATAATACTTAGTTATTGACATAAAGGTATTTTCCTGTCCTTTTTCTGAGCTAATGCCTATATGCAAGTTTCAATTAACCGAAAGAACTCTACTCAAACAGCACACGTGCATAGTAGGAGAGAAGTTTTTGTCACTATATCAGATACAACTGATGCAACCAACTTTTCAGTATTACTAAAAGGACTCCCAATTTCAACTATTGCAACATTTTGTGTTTGAACCTAAGAGATAGCTTTTCTCTCTTCCTAATATTGAATATATGTTTAAATCAAATGCAAGAACTAATAATAAAACATATTGGCTTAGCAATTTATGGCAAGATCCAGCAAGAAGTAAGAGTAAATACTGAGATAGTGCTAACAACGGCTGAAATTGAGCCAAATTTTTGAATTATCCTGGTCAGCGAATCTTGAACTACATGAATCCTAGGCGCTCTTAGGACCACCTAGTACTGCAATATTTGGAGCTCAAATAAGTCACTATTCAGTGAAGTTTTTAAAAAAAAGCCATTTCGTCCCCAATAAATTTTGCACCAAGAACTCACTGGACTTCAAAAAAAAATCACAAAGAGTCATTTTGCTCAAGCTTTTTTTTTTTCCTCTCTCTATTTTGAGCTAAGTATCTACAAATCCCTTCCAGTGATTAGATAACATTCTCAGCCTGCAAAGGCAATAATTTATACTGAAGACTTTCAATCCCTATTCAAATATAAGTTACATGATCAATCCTTCATTTTTGCATTGAAGGGTGAGGGGGTGGAGCTCTTCTCTTTGTAAAACTCTGTACACTCCCTTTAATTTTATCTCACTATTGTTCATTATCATTTATTTACAAGGGCTAAGAAAAGGTCAAGGGTCCTATGTATGGGCCATTCCACTGGTGAAAAACAATTCATAACTTGATGGAATATGATATTTTAAGCAATTACGCAAGCCAAGCTCACTGAAAGTTGTTTTGGTTCACTAATTGAAATATGCCTAAATTTGATCCATTAATGTCTGCTCAGACTATCACTTAATACATCCATTTTTTTTTTATTCTCATTATTGTTATAAGAAATTATCTGAGGATAAAATTAAAATTTACTTATCATTGCTAATTATTTGATTCAGGTGATGACTCCTATATAACTCTGTTAGAGTGGGCTAGGCATCAATGTTGAAGCTGATGATCATAAATGGGTTATTGTGCATTAATATCCTAATCCAGAATGGTCCTACTACTGCCGATGCATACACCCATTGACACCGTTAGGTTAACATTTCTATAGACAAAGAACTACCACTAAAAGCAACTAAAACATGGATTTGCAACCTAGAAAAGGGAATGGTCCAAAAGATTAGACTCATAGTTGAAGAAAACATTAGTCCTACCTGGGAAGAAGGAGCATCATCAAGTTTAGGAGGAGCCGACTTAGCAGGATTTCCATTAAATATACGAGAACAATCAGTGTACGCAGATCCAACTCCAATCCCAGCACCAAAAGCTACAGATGCCCATCGAGTCACTGGACTCCCTGTTATGACAAATCAAAATGAATCAATATAATGAATTCAAGGAAAGAAAAAAAAAAAACAGCACAGAAATGGACTGGCACAGAACTAACAATGTCTGGATAGATGACTCTAAAAAAAAACTCAATGCAATTCAGAAGGAACAACTCAGTGTACTCTGTCTACAATCCACATGAACATCTATTAAAAGTTAAAATGCATAATCACTTAAACAGTTTCACCTTTGCTCTGTAGGAATGATAGAAAAGTTTTAACTTTAATTGTTAACCTACAAAAGAGGAAGGTGGTTGTGAGATATTAAATTAAAAACCGTTCGCTTTCCAACCTCTCCGCAAAGCAAGGCCTTAATCAAGTTCTTCATCAATTCCAGCCAATCCACAACGGTAACAAAAAGGAGCATGTTCTGGTCTTGGAATAAAAGTAGATGACTCAACAAACACGAATGAGTACTGCTCGAATATCTTAAGAGCATTGCTATGTCTGTTTTGAATCTAAGGAAACAATTATAAGAGTTTTGACATTCAAAATAGACATAGCATCGTACCAGTTCTGACATCATTATATATTTCGGCTTCACATCGAATCGGTACTCAATGAAAAAACAATAAACATGGACAAATGCTGGCAACCAGAAAATCAGAAACAATACTTGTAGAACCAAATAGGCCAATCTGCGACTGTTAACTAGCACAAATCCTAAAACCAGCAATATTAAATATACTAAATTCTACTAATTAGTAAAATTCATTTCAACAGTTCAGCAATCGAGCACTTCAAAACCCAAATCCTAAGAGAAAAAAAAAAGTTGATAAATTTGGGGAAAGAGAGACAAACTGAATAATAGGAGGCCGCCAAAAGCGCCAGCCAAGGACGAGTAAACGAAGCGGCGGACAGTCAGATCGAGGCAGGCGTCCCATTTAGCGTTAACATCATATTTTGCCGGCACCAATTCCTTGTTCTCTGCCATTTGCTGTAAGCCTTTTTCTTTCGTGTTATGCTATTGTTGTTTTATTCCTACGTCTTCTGTTTTTCCTTGTGCTTGTTGCGTGTAGGTTGGGTGAGGGTTGCATCTTTTTTAGCTGTTTAAATCTGGGCCTTCATTTCTAACATTGGGCTGCATAAGTCTGACTCCATCGGCATCAACAGGTTTGTGCAGTTGTTTTTTTTTATTGAATCAATTTGGTTTTAATTATTATTTAAATAATAAAAAATTTATTTTATTTAAATTTAACTATAAATATTAATAAAATTTTTTAAATTTTTAATATTATTTTAAATAGTAAATTTTGGATAAAGTTGGATCTAACAAAAGAAAAAAATTTTCAATATGCAATTCAATCCATAAATATATCAACCGTTAGCTAACTGCCATTCTTTTATATTTCTTCATTTCTTTGGAAAAGAAATAAAATATGTCAATAATTCTCAGAAATCAAATTATCATTAATCAAATTAATTATTTTTCATTCTAATATTGATTTATTATTCAAAAAATAAGCTTTAACATATTAAAATAGCTCAATTAACAAAATTAATTTGAATTGTAATTTTTCTAACGTCAATTAGTTAAAATTAAAGTCTTAAATTTCTAATTTTTTCCTAATTTATATAAGCATAATTACTCAATAAATATTTAAATAGTCAACATAAATAAAAAGTACATACATAGTAATTCAATAATTTCAACAACATAAAATTTAAACATTTAACAAAAATTAAAAATATAATGTTTCCTATGTATTTTGGATAATTCGGATAATTTGATAATTTTCACTAACCAAATCAAGTTATTTAAAAATTGAATCTATTTCGATAACTTGTTGAACAAGTTCAATCCCAAACAATTATTAGTGAAGATAGATTTCCTATCTCTAGAGACAATGAAATGACAGAAGGACTGCAACTATAAGTTATATTGAATTGATAATACTTGGATCGTTCCTCATAATGTGGATTTGGTTGTTCAATATGATTCCCATGCTAATGCCGAGTTGTGTAACTAGTCTAGATACATCAAATATTTGTTTAAGTACATGTATAAGGGGGAAGATAAAGCGACCTGCTTGATCGAGGAGAATACATCAATCAACAAGGAAACAGGTAAGGAATTCGTCATTGAGGTTGATGAGATCAGAAGATACTTGAATTGTTGTCTATCAACTTCCAAAGCATGTTGGAGAATATTTCAATTTGATATACAACATCGAGAGCACAATTGACATTCCATCTACCACATGAACAAAGTGTAATTTTTAGTGACGGTGAAGATTTGCATTATGTTTTGTGTAGGCCAAACGTAAATAAGACAGTTTTAACAGAATGGATAACTTTGTTGATTTACCAAAGCAGTGGGTTTGGAATAGAACCATCAAAGAATGGAAACCTAGAAAATAAGGAAGGGCTATCGGCAGATTATATTATGCTCATCCATCTTCTGGTGAGAGATACTTCCTAAAGATATTGCTTAATGTTATAAAAGGTGCTACATCCTTTGGAGATGCTTGCAAAAGTGTTAGGATTGCTTCACGGTGATTATAAATGGCATGAAATGTTACGTGAAGCATCTCCATGGTATTATGAATGCCTTAAGGATGAAAGACATTTTGATGTCTTTCATTAGTTTGAATTGATTATTCATATTTATACTAATGTCATGCTCCCACTTCACCAAGAGATTATATTTATTTTATAAATTTAATTATTATTAATTAAAATTAATTATAAATTAAATTTATTAATAAATACATATATATAATCGGATATTAATTTTAATTAATTTAGAATTATCGAGCAAATCTATTACTGTAAATACATTATTTAAGAATAATTTATTTAAATTTGATATGAATTTTAAATTGATCCATAAGTCAAAGTGTGGATTAATCACTTTAAATATATCATTTAAAAAATAAAATAATTATTAAAATAAATATTTTTAAACTTTTTTCGCTTGTCGGCATGAGTATCAATCCTAAACTTATCTAAGTTAACATGTAGATTAATCTCTTTAAATAAACTTCTAAAATTAAAATTAAAATAATTAATAAAATCAATTTTTATTTTATTTTTTAGCAGATTTGGTAAAAATTCTAAATTGATCTGTGAGTCAATGTGCGGACCAACCCTCTAAATATGTCATTTAAAAATAAAATAAAAATAATTAATAAGATAAAATTTTAAAATTTTTTTACCAAAAGAGTTGGGTACGTATCTTAAATTAAGCCTTAACTTAATCTATAGATTAACACTTTAAATATATCATCTAGAAACTAAATAAAAATATTAATTAATAAAATAATTTTGTTATGTATATGTCATAACATAATTTTATGAATTTAAGATTTAATATAAAAAATTTTAAAAATTTTATTATTTTTAAACAAGGTTTTCAACATATATAATTTATATATTATATACATTATATATTATATATAATATATATTGGTGGGGGATCGGCTCCTTACCTAGGGAACCGACCCCCACTGTTTATTTTTTAAAGATAAAAATAACAATAAATAAATAAAAATTAAGATAAAATGATAATTACAGTCTCTTTATTAATAATTTTAATAAATATTATTTCTTTTTTTGAATTATTTTTTCTAATTTTACTCTTTTTTAATAATT
>JBBYHM010398406.1:0-13570 GCA_038381775.1 Adansonia rubrostipa | reverse complement strand
TAATCTATTCAGTTTTAATTAATTTATTTATATCATTATATATTTTATTTTTATATTAATATTTATTTATCTATAACTATTTATTTTTATATAATTAATTATTAAATAAAGAAATTTGGCATAAAAGGAAATGGAGATGCAAACGGCATCTCCATTCTCCCAATGGACCTTATAAGGTCTAGTGGAAACCAAAGAGCATGACGCAATAGAAATGACTCCACCGTGCGACGCAGTTTTTATCCAAATAGGCGAGAATGCTTCAATTGCCTGTAATTTTATGGTAAATGCACGGAAATCTGAGTGCGATTAAAACCAAATGCACCCTAAATAAATAACTTAAAAAATCAACTACCACTAAAAAAATTATTCACTTAAAAGATTTTTTTATTTTTAATTTATTTTTTAAAATATAATAATTAAAAAAATTTCACCGATGCAATAAACTAAGGAAATAAAATATAAACAATTAAATACTTTTAAATTTAACAATATACAATAGCAACAAAATTGTAGAAGTGGGATTAGGATGATGTAGTTTGTCATGGGGTTATTACTCTCTTCCCAAAAGTCATGTTTAATAGGATGTGAGCGCACTCGCTTATATGCCCAAACACTTTCCCTTTCTTATCCGATGTGGGATTAATACACCCTGCCTACTTTTTTAGAGTGCTCGGCATGGCATTCTCTTCCACCCAATCTCATGACGCCCCCGTGACAAGCTTCTTTACCATTTCTGCCTACCTTACTTTTAAGGTGTTTGGCGTAGAGTCACGGTTGGTCCATCTTACCTACCCTACTCGTTAGGGCGCTCAGCGTGAAATCGGATGGTCAAGGGTTGGCTCTAATACCATTTGTTACGGGGCCATTACCTTCTTCTCAAAAGACATGCTTGATAAGATGTGCAGCGCACCCGCTTATATGCCCAAAGACCTTTCCTTTTTTATCCGATGTGAGATTAATATACCATATCTACTTCTTTAAAGCACTCGGTATGACACAATTCATCAATGTTAAAAAAAAAATTCCACATGATCCAGAAATAGCCCAAAGGGCTCAAAAAACAAAACAACTTGGATTGGCACAATAAACTCAATTTAATCAAATCTAAATCAAATTTGAACTCAATTTTAAGGTTTAACTTCAAACAATATTGAAGTTCAATTCGAACCCCATTAAAAAGGTTGAAGACCTGATTTTAATTTCAAGCAACAAAGATTTTATCTGCTTTCATTTATCCTCTTCAAGTACTCTTGTAATATATATATATATATATATATATATATATATATATATATATATATTCTAGTTGGTGATGACATGTTTTGGTCTTTTTTTTGTCTAATCAAACTTCAAGATAATTCTTTCTGTCAATAAGTCGAATCAGTCGCCATAATCTCAATTATTTTAATTGTAAGCCTAGAATTTCTTAAAGAAAGTGAGCTTGAAGGGATTTCAGTGAAAGAAATTAGCGGGGATTGAGAGTTTTCAGGCGTGCTTAGTCACAATAGAAAGACGACTACTGTTTGTGTGGAGATCAGGGAGTGCCACGACCAAGATAAAAGAATAAAGTGGGCAGGTGGCGTTATCGGTGTAATAAATGGAGAATGAGTTGATCGGGCGATACCTTTGAAGAATTATTATGTTCGACGCCCTTTGTCGAGCGATTCTTTCGCTACAAACCGAACCGTCATCCAAAAAAAGAAAGCGAAAGACGCCAACACATCAAGTTTTCAAATAAGCTTTTTATGTCATCATCCAATCATCCATTATCCATTAATGTGAAAGGATATATTTTTCGTATTAGTAGATGAACTGATGCTATATATTAATATAACCCCAAAGAGCCCTAAAACGCCCCATCACCATTCGCCAATATTATTAGGCATTTAATTTACAGCTTTTCGTATCACAGATTTCTTTTTTTTTTTTAATTTATTTTACATTGGTAAAAAAATCTTGTTTGATTTCAAGAATTGATAAATTAAGAACAATTTTCAAACGGTAAAAAACTAACTAAAATTTACAGATTTTATGAAATTAATTATAATCAATAAAATCATAAAGTGTAGCAATTTTTTATTTTATTTTTTGCCCATGTAAAATTTCAAATCAGTTAGCATTTATATTATATCAACAATATAATAATAATTATATAAAATATATATTTCATAATTAAAAATTTATCATTATCAAATAAAAATTTAATATATATAGACGTCCACGATTACGTTAAGAAAACATGAAATTTAACAAATTATTGTATTAACAAAATATAAATTACATTAGCAAAATGTAAACTTCAAACAATTTTACACGGATATTTCTCTTTATAATTATAATGTTATATTTAAATTAAATCTTAAAATTCAAGTAGATAAGACGTTAACTTCAAATTCAACATTCACTTGGCTTTCACCTGGTTTTTATTTACCTTGCTTAGGCAAAGCTGATCTTTTTTAAAAAAATGCTTTCATTTTGCCTAGTCAAACAAAAACAAATAAAAAAACCATTATAAATAGAGGTGACAAACTGAATACGAGCTTAAGAAAACCGAGTCCGAATTCAATTTGATCAAAAAGTCGAAAACACAAACTCGAATTAGCCTAAGCTTGAAATGATCCAACTCGAACTCAAAAAAGCCTAAACCTAAGACCAACCCGCACCCTAACCTAAATTTAATAATAAAAATAAGAATAACCAAATTGTAATTAAATAATATTTTATAAAGTAAAAAACTTTGATGATCAATTTTATAATTTTTTGATAATAAAATTATTTTACAAATTGATTTTATATAACAAATTAATTTTATATCATTTTGGTGTTAACGAATATTAATTTTTAATATATAAATATATTTAAAAATATCTTTATATGTATACCTAAAAATTAGTATTTGTCACTATTTAATAGTGTCATATGTGAATTTTAATTATTCCATGAATTTTTAAACATATAATTATACATTTTAGAAATAAATAAAATTAATAAATTGTTCATTAATGAGATTAGCATTAACATATAAAATTTATCCTAAGTGCAAATTATATTGGATTAATATCAAATTTATTTATTTTAATATTATGTAAAAATTGGCAGTACAAAAGTAAAGAAATTTAATATAAATTTTAACTCTTTGTTATTAATCAAAGAAATTTGATTACCTTTTACCATAATGCAAATTACTTTTTTGAAAAATAAAGAAAGTTAAAGTAAACTTTAATTTTTTTTATTTATTATAAAATAAACTTATTTAACAAAAGTTAACTAAAATGGCTACTTATAAATTTGTTAAATCTTATTAATAGTAAAAAAATTTTACAATAGCATTAATTAAAAGTTAAACCTTTGAAATAAAGTAATTTAATTTAAATTTTAATTATTATAAAATAACATTATTTAACAACTAATGAAACTGAAATTCTTATTTATAACTCGGATAAATTTTATTTATGGGAAAATATTTAATTTTAATAGAAAATTTAGTTTTAATTTAAGATTAGATAATTGTTTTAAAAAATTGTACAATAATTAATTAATGATACTTCTTTTTTTTTCTCATTGTCTTACTAACTCTTAAATAATACTTTTATTTATTCTTTAAATATAATTATTTGTCCATTTTGATTTAATTATTAGAATTTACAATTATATTTATATGTATGGATAATATAAATTATAATATATTTACATGTTAAAATTTGAGTTCAACAAATCAATTATTTTAAATATTAGTATGATTAATTTATAACACATGATACTTCTTATAATAAATTATTTAATTTTATATAATAAATTAATTTTATATCTTTTTTATGCCAACAAACATTAAATTAAAAATTTAAATATAATTTAAATATCTTATTATAACAAAATCTTATTTTAAAATAATAATAAATTAATAATTTATTTTTAAATATAAATATTTAAATTACATAGAGATTATTATATCTAATAATAAAATAAAATAATGTAAAAAATATATAAACCCAAAATAACCCAAATCTGAAATAGTTCTTACGCAAAATGACTCGAATCCACCCAATTGCGCCCACTAATTATAAGTATATGTTTCTTGAAGAACAAGTATTCCCAACTTCTCAACTCTCCATCTTTCACCTGCTCCTCATTCCTCACTGCTAAGCGTAGTTAGCGTCGTTAACCAGTGGAAAATTTAGCAAGGTTAGTTTTATAAACTGCTGAATTTCACAGTTATCAGTATCAATTTATTGGATTGCCGCATATTTTCCTTTAATTTTCTCCTATTCTACGTTATTTTGTTTTATAATCCAGAAAATGTCCTCGAGGACACCCACAAGCATTTTATAGTACTAATTTTTCATCATGGAAGCTTCCAAGAAATAACACTACTATTTTTTCCCTCTTTGAATGATGAAATGAAAGTGACTGATACTGATAAGTTGCAGAGATAGAGAAGAAAATGAACAATTACCTGGGTGGAAGAAAGGAAACTGGACCTGAAGCTTCTCAGAAGAAACATCGGAGGTCAAGGAAACACAAGTCTGAGGTAGTTTCAATATATTTATTGAAACATTCTTGGCTTTTTGGTTTTTTTTCCTCCTAATATATATATATATATATATATATATATGTATATTCATTTCTATTTAGCCTGGCAAACCAAAGCAGGGATATGATAAGAAGAGAAAAGGCAAGAAGAAGAAGCAGATAGTAGCCACCCAGATCTCCAAACTAGGGCTGGAAGAGTTTCCTTTGATATTTGATGAAATTAGGGCAAGCAATCAGCGGCTGAAAGAGCTGATCTTTGAAACCGACGCTTACATTCTTGATAAGCTTAAACCCCGGATGATGAACACAAAGGCTTTTGACCATCTGATATATCTGGTTGGTTTTAACCTAAACTTTATCAGTTTTACTATCAGTTTGTTATTCAAATTTGTGTGATGGAATTTAATTTGCTAGGATCTTATTCATTAAGCAGCTTCAGTTGAAGAAATAGTAGAAAGACCAACCAGTTTCCGTTGCTTAGGCTTATCACCTTCTCTATTGATCCTACATGAATATATCTATCTATCTCGAACTGAATTTGTGTGTTTTGGATATTGAAAGACAACATCCTTGTCCTTTTGATTTCATCTGAATCACTTAATTTGCTTCCACTTTAATTTGGGTAATGTTTATCTTATTTCTAATTTTGGTGATTCATCCTTGCTTCTTGTTCAATGCTATATATTCATTCTTTTTATTGTTCATTTTGATAAATTATATATATAATTCTCAGCTGTAACTAATGGTTTTCTGAGGAGAAAAAATTACATTGACAAAATAAAAGCAGAATAATCACAGATCACTTCCAAGATATAGACTGACTAAGGAGTTCAACATGTAGTATTTCCCAACATATTCATCATTCCATGATGACGTTTAAGGTGTGCTTATTATGATAAAAAATGAAATGTAGATAGGAGGGATAAAATATAAAAAGAAAATAAATTTTATATTTTCTTAACTTGAAACGTGTATAATAATAAAATAATATAATTTTTATATTTTATCCATTATTTATTAAAGTTGAAAATTTGAATGAAAAATAAAATTTATATCATCTTATTATTGTACTCTTCATAAGTTAATATAGAAAAAAAATTTAAAAATAATGAAAATGTTACCTCGTCTGTTTTTCTCACACTTTTTTCTTACCAAGTACTAGTAAAAATTAGGGTTAATGGCATATTTACCATTATACTTTAGGTGAATATTAAAAATTATCGCTACATTTTACTTTGATTGATATTTATCAATATACTTTTACTATTAAGGTTAAATTTATCACTTACTTTGATTGATATTTGCCATTTTACTTTTGAGATTAAAGCTAAATTTACTACTATACTTTAACTCAATATTGAATTTTCTTACTTTACTTTTATTTGATCAAATTTTATTACTAAATTTTGATTTTTAATTGCATTTGTCACTCAACTTTGATTTTGAATGGTTTAAGATAAATTTTAATGAAAAAGAATATTTTTAAATGTTTTATTTTAATAATTTAAATAATTAATTAATGAAAAAAATTGAAAAAATAAAAAATAATATAGAATATTTATTTTATGTAAACTAAATTTATTTTTTTTATTTTTCAAGTCTTTCTTTACTATAAAATAAAAATTCTATGATAATTTTTTTAACTTTTAATATTTTATAAATTAATCAATTTTTTAATTATTAAAATAAAATATCTGAAAGAATTTTTTGTTAAATTTTGTCTTCAAATGATCTAAAATCAATGTTTAATGATAAATTTCAATCCAAATTCTTAAAGTTGAGCAACAAAATCCTATCAAAGTTTAATTACAAAATTCAATCAAATAAAAATAAAGTAATAAATTTACCTATAATCTCAAAGTATAATGCAAATATCAATGAAATTAAAGTATAATAGTAAATTTATCCTATAACCCTAAAAGTTATTTCCTTTCTGCTTTTGCAGTGATCCCTACTTATCCGATCAGTTTTCTACTCAACCAAGAAAGTTCTTTCACAATTTTCAACATTTAAGGCAATTTAATTCTCCAAATTCCCAAAATCATAATTGATGAAGTTTGCATTATCATTTAACATATTGATATTAATTTAGCTCTTTCTTTTCCACAAAAACTCTAGAAATGTTTAGGTATAAAGGTCTTGTTGCCTTACATGCTTATACTACATAATATTTTGGTCATGTATATATGCATAAAATATTTATCCATTATAACATGCATCGGACACACCCTAAATACTTTAGTAATACTAAAGTAGTTTTTTTTTTTTTCGGCTAATTCAAAAAGTTTATTAAAAAGTTAAGAGAACAGTCCACAGCAGACAAGTACTCGTCGCAGTACAGTAGATCCTACCCAAATACAGACTTTATCCAAGCAAAACAGGGAATCGTAATAAATTGAATCACCCGAGTACGGACACCATCGTAGCAAGAAATAAGAACTTAGGCCAAACACCATACTGAATTGAAACTCCTAGCTACTGACACCGTCCGGCCAAAAAAAAAAAAACTGAACTTATTAACAATAAGTATTCTCCCAAGCTAATACATATCAGACCTGATAATTATCACTGTGCAACAAATACTTCCGCCATGCTTCCCACAACTTGGTCCAAGCCAAACAGGGCTATACATCATACATAAGAAAATCTCCAGAGTACGAAACCCTCCTGGAAAGAAATCATAACTCGCTCGCACCAAGTTATATCCTCCCCAGTTAATACATAACACACTAGATAATTCCAAATTATTCTGGGCAATTTCCTTTCCTAGATGATTGGAGGAAAAAAACTATTAACTGCATGCTACACAAACACACAGAATCAGAAATTCAACTATATACAATCTCTAACACCCGTCTCGCATTAATCCTTTTGAGCCTTTCCCTTGCTTGGTAGTAAAAAACTTTTTTATTTTTATCACCCCCAGCTTAACCATTTACCTCCATGCGCTTTCAATATTTCTCCTTCATTTCCCCAGTAGACTCCTTACCTTCAAACTAACAATCAAAGATCTGGAGAAGTTTAAATCTCCAATTCTATTGCTTTCACGCCAACGCTACTGGGCAATGATTAGAAAACATATTATTCATTGATTCCTTAGCTTCTCCATGTGAGCCACAATTTGACCTTTAGGTTATCAGTAAAGTTTGGTCCCCTCTCTATGGCCAACTGACATAGTACAATTTTAAAAGACATGTTCTTTTATCTCTTCTATGAATTCAACCAAGTGAATTGCATTTATTATTATTATTATTATCATCATCATCATCATCATCATCACTGTATAGTTATACAAACAATTTTCTCTCATGTTTTAATTCTATTAGGACTATGTCTTTCAAAACACTTTGTCAACGCTAGCCCAAAAATCTTCTGTTTCGATCACTTAAGAAATATTGCCTCCAATTCTCAATGAATCAAGATTTGGAGATAGCGTATGAAAGCGATTTCATTATTTTGTAACGTTGGAATGCTATAACATTTAGTTTTTTTTTTTTTTTCTTTAATCAATTTAGAGTGACAGAAGAACCATGAAAGACGACATAAATTGCACAGGCTAGCACCAACAATGACAAATATTATCAAACATGTGACATGCAAGCCCAAAAGATCCTAACTAAATAAAATTTCAACAAAAAAGTAATATGTAGGGTATCACTAAGAAATGAAAGGGTGTCAGATGTATAGCAGTTTGAGAGGTGCCAAGATGTCTTGTTTTGGGTTGGAGTTGGGACGCTCAGTTTCATCTTTCTTGCAGGTTTGTCTTAGTTATGGCTTTATATTGTGATTTTCCATTTGTTGGGAACTTGATCATTTAGGAGATGGGTGTTCTGTTAAGGAAATACTTGATCATTTTGCGCAATGGTGCATAGTGTTACTAATTTCATCGATTTTATATTATTTTATTTTAATTTCAGCTGATCTATACTCTTAAATCTGGGAAGCAAATTAGGCTTGACGTCTACATGCGATCAAAGCGTAATTTTGGAAAAATTGAAACTTATACATAGAAAGGAGTGGTTGGAGTCACGTTTCGGTTGGTATTTTGAAAACTTATACGTAGGTTCAACCAGACTGAATCTGAAAAAGCTATACATTATAAAAAAAAAATTACATTAATATTTAATTTTTTTAAATATAATTTAAAGTTAAAAGTAAATAAAAATTTAACTAATTAAATAATATTTTAAATTGAAGTTTAGTCTTGAAAAATTCATTCAAAATCCAACTTAAGTAGGACTAGAATGGACAAACCTCATTTGATATTAGGTAATTGAGGTCTTATTTAGTGACATGAAGAAAGTTTTTATTTTTAATTTTTCTTGAATCTTAACTTCTCAAAAAAAAAAAATCTATTTACGGTTTAAAAGACATTTTAAGCTAAAACAAACCGAAGTCAAACAGGGCTTTATAAAATAAATATTTTTATCTAATGAGAAAGTAGTGTCTAGGCCGGGCGACTTCATTCTGGCCCATAGTTAGCAGTTGAAATAAATAGAATGTATTATTGTAATTTCTGGATTGAGCGAGGAAGTCAAAATTGTAGATGAGTTTGATGCTTTGAGACAATTTTTTATTAAGTTTTGAAGAAATTTCTTTATTTGGTTCTGCTCTCGTTTCAATTAAAAATTTTATGGAATACCTACAGTTAATTTATTTGAAAAAAAAAAAAAAAAAAACCCACTCTATCCCTTTTGATTATTTATAACGGACCACAATTAATGATATATATATTTTTTTTACGTATTAACCCATTTTATATTTTAATTTTTATCTTATGTAACGATTAAAATTACAAACTAAAAACACAACTTATAATAACCAAAAGAAAAATGAAAACCGTAAAATTCAGTTACTTTTGTTGAGTTCCTTGAAGACCTATTTATTACTCCTTATTCCAAAACATGCTAAATTCTAAACTCGGTTAGTTTTAGTCTAAATGTTAATTTTCCAAAATTGTAAATGCTAAATAAATTCCTTCTCCTGCAATTACTTTAACTGTTAATTTTAGTCAAATCCTAGTAGCTTCTCATAGCTTTTATGTCGACCGGTTGTGCTTCATATATGGAGATTCTAAGATTCAGTCCCTAGTATTAATATCAACAAATCTCAATCAATCTCCTTCAATCTCAAACTAATTAACAAGAGAATGAGTGGCTTTTAATTTTTGTACATTTAAAGCATATTATCTAATACTTGAAGAAAAATATTGGTTTGCCATTAATCAACTAATAAAGGTTTTAGGGTTCTTTGTAGAAGACGAAGAGAGATTTGAGTTTTGATTCTTTTCCAGTTAATAGAATTTACGTTTTACTTTTCTTCTATTATTAGAAATTTAGATTTTCTTGGACCAAAAGGAAATTTAGATTTTAGCTTTTGATTTGCAAGTGATAATTGATGTTAAAGAATTAGAACATAAAGAAGATTAATATGTACTGCAAAGAAACAAAAGCGGGATAAAACTAATATGATCAAATAAAATCAACGTTTAACAAAAACTACTAATCCTACATTTGTTTAGGGAGAACGGCCCGTGTTCCTCAATGAATTACTAGTTTGGTTCATTGTTTTGCCTATTACATATAATAGCTATCACACCCTTATTCCTCAAAATTGGTAACTATCTATTCTTGGCTCTAAAACAAGAATAGCTATCACAGTACTATTCATTGCCTCATGGAATAAAATTATTATTTTATATCAAATTTACCCTTTCAATTTATTTATTAAATATTATTCTTGAAATATTTTAATATTATATAGTATTAGAGGTGATAAAATGAACCCAAACCTCAAAACCCGTCCAAAAAACCTGAACCTGAATCTGATTTGATCAAAAGTCAATGACCTGAACTTGAGAAAACCCGAACCTGAAATAGTCCGAACTCGAAATGACCCGAACCCGAAAGAACCCGAACTCGAGCTTGACCCGAACCTGAATTTAATACTAAAAATAAATATGAAGAAATTATAATTATATAATTTTTAATAAATAAAAAACTTTAATTATGAATTTTATTTTAATATTCTTTTAAAATTTAATTGAATATTAAAAACTTGATTTATATTTTAAATATGATTAAATTTACTCATGGGTTGGGCCAGGCTATGGTTTAAATTTTTTTAAAATCCCAAATCTAAGCCCTTATTTAACATGCCCATACTTGCCTATTAAAGTCATAATTAATGTTTATTATACTAAAGAGTATTTTTATTAATATTATATATTTTTATAATTAAATTTAAATAAAATATATTAATTTAAAATTATTGTTCTGAGCAGGGTTGGGCTAGTCTGATATAAAAATATGAGAACTTAGGCTCAAGCCCAATTAAGTTAGGTAAATAGCCTGATATTTGAACAAGTCTATATATGATAACATATTAATTTATCAAAAAATAAATCATATCATTAGCTTTGAAAATATTATTAATAAAGTATATTATCTATGTATCACATTTTCTATAATTTTATTAGTTAAACTTATTAAATATTGAGAGTTAGTATATGTTAGTAGTAAAATTTTAAATACTTCTTTGATTATTATTATTATTATTAGTAATGGTAATTAGATTCTGATAATATACAACAAAGGAATAAGATAAAATTAAAATTTGAAAGCTATAACAGATAATGCTATATCACAAATAAACTTAATATTAAATATTAACACCATATATAATTTAATTAAATATTAAAATTTTAATGTATATTTTATATATGATTAAACTTGCTCATTGGTCAGGCCGAGTTGTGACCTATATTTTTTTAAAATCCTAAGCTTGGGCTCTTATTTAACGTGCCTAGATCTGCCTATTTAAGTCAGAATTAATGTTCATCATATTAAAGAATTTTTTTATTAATATTTATATATTTCATAATTAAATTTAAATAAAATATGTATTATTTTAATTTAAAATCATTGTTACAACTAGTTTGAACTAATATAAGACAAAATCATGAAAATTCAAGATGGGTAGCCTGACCCTTGAGCAGTCTATATAAGATAAAATAATAATTTATCAAAAAGTAATCATATTGTGAGCTTTGAAAATATTATCGATAAAGTATATTATTGATTTATCATTTTTTTTAATTTAATTAGTTAAACTTATTAACCATTAAGAGTTTATATATGTTAATTATAAAATTTTAAATACTTCTTCGAATATTATTATTATTATTATTATTATTATTTAAAGTAAGGATAATTAGAGTTTGATAATAGTATAACAAAATAATAAGATAAATTAAAAAATATGAAAGCTATAATAGATAATACCATATCAAAAATGAATTAAATATTAAATATTAATACCATATATAATTTAATTAAATATTAAAAACTTAATTTATATTTTATATGTAATTAAACTTGCTCATGGGTTGGGCCAAGCTGCCACTTAATTTTTTTAAAAATCCAAAGCCCAAGCGCTTATTTAATATGCCTAGACTCGCCTATTCAAGCTAGAATTATTGTTTATCATATTAAAGACTAGACCCACCTGTTAAAGCTAGAATTATTGTTTATCATATTAAAGAATATTTTTTATTAATATTTATATATTTTATAATTAAATTTAAATAAATTATATATTATTTTAATTTAAAAATCACTGTTCTGAATTAGGTCGGGCTAGTCTGAAACAAAAATATGAAAACCTGAGCCTAGGCCCATTTGGATCAAGTTGGTAGCCTGATCCTTGAGCAGGTTTATATATGATAAAATAATAACTTATCGAAAAATAAATCATATCATGGGCTATGAAAGTATTGCCAATAAAATATATCATCCATTTATCGCTTTTTTCTTTTAAATTTAATTAGTTAAACTCATTAAATATTGAGAGTTTATGTATGTTAGTAGTAAAATTTTAAATATTTCTTTGAATAATAATAATAATAATAATATTATTATTATTATTATTATATTATTTCATGTAATGATAATTAGAGTTTGATAATAATATAACAAAGTAATAAGATAAGTTAAAAAATATGAAAACTATAATAGATAATACCATATCAAAAATGAAAAAATCACATGTTAGATTAGCAACTAAACCTGCCCATAGGCCAGACAACTTGCCCAACACAATAGGCCCACCACGATCAGACTCAAGTTTTAGATTTTAAGTTTCAATCAAGCTCGACCTAAAACAATATTTTTTAAATAAAATAATATATTTTATTTAAATTAATTATAAAATATGTAAATATTAATATAAAATAACCTTTTAATATTATGAACAATGATTTATGCTTATATGAGTTGACCAGGCCAAATTCGGCCTTGAGCTTAGAATTCAAAATTTGTTTGGGCCGTGGCTAGGCCTATAGAACCGAACTAAGATTTTTTCCAACCGGATCAGGCCAAATTCAGGCCTAGGCTTAGAATTCAAAATTACACAAAAGTGATTACATTTAACATAAAATAAAAAATGATGTAAAATATACTCAAACCCAAACCTGACTTGAACCTGAACCTGAACCCGAATTGGCCGGAACCCGAATTGATCCGAACTCGAAAAATCCCGAACTCAAATAGACCCAAACTCAAATTAGCCCGAACTAGAAAAAATCTTAACCTAAAATGACCTATCCCAAACCTACTCAATTGCCACCTCTATATAGTATTAACTTTTGTTGTTGAAAGATTAGTAATATAATATTAAAAAATATTATTAAAATATTATATGCTATTAAATATTTTTATATATTCTTATAAAATATTTACATATATTATTCAATATTATTATTAAATATTATTAAATATTTTAATATATTTTTAAATTTTGTTATAAAAATATTTTAATAATATTATTAAATATCATTACAATATTTTACTTTATTATTAAAAATTATTATTACAATATTTTATTTCAAAATAAATATTATTATTAAAATATTTTAATATATTATTAAATTAGAAAATATTATTTCTCAAATATATGGATTTTACAAATATAATATTAAAATTTTCTAATATATTACTAAATATTATTGTTAAAATATTTTAATATATTTTTATTACTAAAT
>JBBYHM010398395.1:0-13572 GCA_038381775.1 Adansonia rubrostipa | reverse complement strand
TGAAATTCGATATAAAAACATTAATTGTTAATTTGCTAAGAGAAGAGTTAATTTGAATTGGATCCTCGTCAATCAAGCCTATATCGAGGAAGTTCGAAAAACTCAAAATAAACTAAACCAAGGTTGATTCATCTTCATTACTATAATATATAGAAGTAGACTTACCTATGAATCTAGATGGTCTTCAATTCATATTGAAATGAATTTTTGCCGAAGAATAAATTCGCTTTTGTATTGAAATAAATTTAAATAAAAAATTTCACATTTGCAATTGACTTATATTATTATTTATATAATAAAATTTTTATTTAAATTTAATTATAAATATTAGTTTAAAAATATTCAAGAAGAAACATTCTTGACCTCGGCCCAGGCCCAGCACGTCAATCCCTGAAAACTCCAACCAAAAATCTCCTGCGTTTTGCCTTTCGGCTTTTGGTTCTTTGTTTTCTTCGGTCAGGCTCTCTGTCGTATCTCTACTTGTTTTTCTTTCTCTCTCAACAACAACAACAACAACTGCACTTTCATTTCCAGTTCCTTTCTTCCCTTATTTTTTCTTTCTCTAATTTAATTGTAAGTCAAATTTAGGGTTTCAACTTTCAGCGAACACTTAGCAAAGCTGGATAGGCACAGGGGCGACCGCTATGTCAACAGCAACACCACCACCACCTACGACTCTTACTACAATAACAACAATTACAACCGTCACTCTTTAGGCCCATCACGTTTCTCTGACGCGCCTCCTCCTCCCCCTCATCCTATGAACCACTATAACAACTACAATGACGACAACAATAATATTAGTTTCAACGAAAAGTTCGATGACCAAACTTCTTACCACCATTGTCGTGGTAACCCTAGCAACTTCCGTGGCAGTGGAGGAGGAGGAGGAAGAGGAGGAGGAGTTCATCGTTCGTTCGACAGTCCTCCTCGTCCACATCACAGCAGAGTTGGCGCTGCAGGTGGAGGGTTTCGGCCAATTGGAGGTGGTGACGGCCGCGGTGGGGGAGCGTTTCGGCCTATTGGTGGTGGTTTTGATGGTAATTATCCACTCCCTTCATTACATCCTCCGCAGCAAACTCATAGCGGGCAGAAACGCGCGTTTCCGTTCTCTGGCGGAGTAGGAGATTCTCCCAATAGAGGTATGTTTTATTGCTTACAAGTGTTTGTTAAAGTTACTATATATTTTTCCATTGTAAATTTTATCTTATCTACTACTTTGAGTAATCAAATAATTCGTTAATTTAAAGGATTTTAGAGGATTTCCGTTGTAGTTGCTTCTATTTGATGAATTGTTTCTAAAAGTAAATTTATCTTTTGTTAATTGTTTACTGCAATTTCTTGTTCCACGGCTGCTTTTGTGATTAGCTACAGATGGTTTTTGTCTTGAATTGGCCATAACTTTGTTCTGGATATTTGAATTTTACTTCCTTTTCTAATTTGTAAGCATTATAATTGCATCTTCACACCATCACTTCATACCTTGTAGACTGATTAACTTATTTTTGCTTTGTTCAGGTCTATTTGCCGGTGCTGGCAGTGGCGGCAATTTTGCCAAACTTTTTGTGGGATCTGTACCAAGGACAGCCTCAGAAGAGGATGTAAGTCAGTTATTGCCTTATACTTTTGAAACTATCGTACCTCTGTTTGCTACCAGGGATGTAATTTAATTCACTTATCTTCATCTGATGGATGTCATCACATATATTGAATAAATACCATTTTAAGCATTAATATCATGTAATTTTATGTCTATTTGTTCTTTTATATTTTGGACTTTTTGGTACTTTTTTTTATAAAATGGTCATTTATTCTCTTTTGTCAGATTCGGCCCTTATTTGAAGAACATGGAAACGTGATAGAGGTTGCTTTAATTAAAGATAAAAAAACTGGACAACCACAAGGTATGTATTTATGCTGTTTCATTGTTAGATATCTGTTACTATGCCTATCTTATTTCAGGTACGCTGAGAGGCTGATAGGAGCAATTTTAAGCTCATCTTCACCTAAGTTTGATTTTGATACAAGTTTTGCGCTTGTTGGTTTTGGTTGCTACCTCCATTTTTTAATGTTGTTCCTGTCAAACAAGGAGAGAAGTGGTCACGCCAAAAACTGGTTTATGTATAGAAAATTAGGGAACTTTTACATCAAATAAATGCTATTCTTGAACTAATGGCTTCTGGTGTAGGAGCATTAGCTGACAATTAATCTTTATGGGAGTTTTCTATTGCCATTATTGTAGCTCATATAAATCAGGATGTGCTACTGTTGTACTATATAAAAACAAGAAATTTTATGATTGTAGCTATTGAATGTTGTATATTAAAATGTTATTTGGAGGATTTCTGTGGTTGATTGTTATCTTGGAGAATCTGTTAATTCTTATTTTTTGATGGGGTTGGAATGTATGTGGACTAAGTTTTATGTTGATGAGATGGATTGAAAGTGGGATGTTTTATAATATGTGGATGGTATTTCAGTTCTATATGTTGAAATTGCCTTCATTTTATGCCCCATGGTAGTTACATGGGGTGTCAATGACATCATACATTTGTGGATTGATAAATGTTCCTAACAATTAGTTGGTTGGTGTCTCTTTGTGTATTTGGGCAAGTTCGTAGAATTAAGTTTTATAATAGGTTGGGTGGCCTGTCTGTTTCGATTGTAGGCTCATGTTTCTATCAACTTATTTGCTTATAATATTGTGAAACGTTCTCTGGGATATATACCAGTTGGTGATGCATTTTACTACGACCTGGTGTAGCTGTTTATAGCATTGGTGTTTAATTGATGGTTTTAGTTTTCAGGAAATTTGTAATTATGGCTCCAGGATGGCCTTATGGTCACACTTATTTTTTTATTTATTTTTAATTTCCATAAATGTATGGAATATTAATATTGTTGCATAGTTTTAATGCATTTGATGTTTATTTTATTCTATTTATTATGATCAGTTGGAATTTTAAAGGCTATGACTGTGCAGCCTTTGCGTGTTTTTTGTTGTATATTGTTTACATTTCTCAGTGGTGATTGCTTCTTTACTGTTTGCCTTTCGTGCTAGAGAGTGTGAATGCTGATGGATTTCTCTTTACGAGGGAGTTCATTCTTTTCATTGTTTGGATGCTGTTTTTAAATGCGGAAATTTTAGTGTGCGTAGCGCAATGAATGTGTTTTGAGTTTAATATTGGGGGCGTTTAACTGTTTCTTGCAAATCGCTGTTTCAGTTGAACAATAGATGCTACACGATGATTTTATACTTTTTTGATCATGAATTGAGTCTGTGACGATTTGTATGATGTGTTGCAGCTTTTTACCTTTTTCAATGGTTTTATGGAGTCATCATGGCAAAGTGGTGACTGCTATTAACTTTTACTTTCATGGCACTAGTCTTATACCATGTATATTTGGTGGATCGTTTGTGAGAATGGTTGTTTAATTGCAAGCTTTGCTTGTCGTACGTATTAGCAGACCAATCAATGAGAGTGGTTGTATAGCCATCAAACAGGGAGGTTTCAGATTTTGAATTATACGGCATAAATAGCTGAAATTGTGGTTGCCTGCTTTCTGATGGCTTGGTTGAACATCTTTGTTTCTGTTTGTGGCTAGCCACTGCAATATAGCATTGAGGATAACTTTTCATGGAAATGTATCATTATATATTCCCCTTTTATTTTATTGTATTTAACATTCAGCAATGTTTTTTTAGGCATTTTGTCTGTTTATCATTCTTGTACTTTGTCTTTGGTTTACCATTCATTCTTGTGTATGGTCAAGACAGTTGTAGTTGTACATTCTGAGAGAGAACTAAGGTTCATTCTCATAGGAATTATTCATATCTTTGGTCAGAGATTCATTTTGTTTTACAGGATATTGGTGAGGAGCTGATGTTTTCTCGGGCTGTATAAATTCATGGATGCTTGTGACTGAGTTTTCTGATAATTCTTTCTTGGTATAATTAGACTGAGTTTTACATTCTTGCGGTTTATATGTGTGTTACGCTTATTAATTTATTTCAATTCCATAGAAGCAATACAACAATGAATTTTGGGTGGAATTTTTGAAATTGGCAATTGGTTTTTAGTACTTGTCATGTGAGAATTTTAGTATTTTACGCTTGATGAGCCATTTTGAGTCTTGAGAAGTGTGTGTAGACGCTGCAATCTCAAATTCCTTTCGTTTAATATTAATATTTCTCCTGCAAGTATGCAACTGATGGTCTCTTGGTTAATTTGTTGATTGTTACTTCTGTACTCAAATGAGTAATAGTGTTAATGAGACAGATTTCTTCTTTCCACAGAAAGCTTCCTGCTGTTCATCATCTCTCATCTAGTCTTGTGCTTTGCCATCATATATTATTTGCTTAACTTGATTGCTAGAATGGATATGGTTAGAGATTTCTTTTGAATAGATGAATCTGGAAGAAACTGATGAGGCGGAGGTCTAAAATGCTTGTTCATTGGTTCTGAGGTCCTGGAAGTCTAGATGCATGTTATGCTTGGTGCTTGTGCTCTGCACATTGTTTATCGTATTTGGAGCTCGTTGGGAGAGAATGAATGTAGCTTGGCATATTGTAATGTTATCATAATGTCACTTACAAGTAGTTGTTATTGTAGAGTTTTGACTCTGTATCTGCGTGCTTGTGCCTGATGCTTTGCCCTTCTGTTATTTATTTGATGCTGATTGGGAGAGGGCTAGATTTAAGATTGGAATATTCTTATGTGCTATAATGTTAATGATCAGCAGTTCCTTTTGGCGTGTATAACTCAACTTGTGTTTATGTCCGTTTGGCTCCCTCTTATGGAAAGGGAAAAGTGAGGAAACATAAGATGATATCAGGGTGCTTTGCTAAACGATTTTCTTTATAGTGTGATAAACTGCTTTTCTTTGTGCCCCTAGAGTTCTGTTTGTAAGCATACTGGTGCTTATTTTCGTGGTGAATTTGTTCTGTCTACTTCCAACTTATCAGAAACTATTTCTTTCTGCTTTCACTCCTCTCTTGTAGCCTTCCACTTTTCTGCCAGCATATTTCTTTAGGTTTGTGGTTTTATCAGGATTAACTGCGTGGATTTAATATGTGATGACTGACAAGATTTTTGCTCGCGGGCCTTTGTGCTGAGGGTGGCAAACCGTTGGTTGGATTAGTGCATGGTTGAAAGCTCTTTTTTTTTTATTTCTTACATTGATTTGTAGCATTTCTTGTAACACTAAAAGGCTGTTCAGATGGTGCTATTTACTATCGGAAGGAATTATGCCCCATTATTCAAGTTGGCATCTATATCTATAATATTGCCTGTGTATAAAAAAACTTCTCTATGGTTACGTGTTTTGGATTTGCGCTTTCTTGTCTTAAATCAACTATATGTTGTTGAAGGCACATTATAATTTGCTAACATGCCTATTTGAAAGAACTGTCAATCAGATAGTCCTTCTGCTTTGATATTTACTATTGAGTTCTATTATGTCTGTTTATGATTTGTTTGGCAGGGATATATTGTGTAAATTGAGATATCTGTGGCATGTACTCTGCCTTGTCTGAGATAAGGATGATTTGGTTGAATATATTTCTCTTTTCAATTTTCTGATATAGTGGTTGTCATTTGTTTTGTTTTGTGTTATTTTTGCTAGATGGAAATAGATCTGTAAGACTTTTGTCTTCCAGTCATGTATTTTTTACGGTAATAATATAGATATTTTTTGTCTTTTTGTTTTTCCCATTTTGGTTACATTTGTATGCATCTATAACAGCATATCCCCTTGACATGTATTTTTTACCATCTCATGATTCTTTGTCTGCCTATCTGCACCATTTCTTGGGGTGCAAGTGATCTAACAAAATTTGAATTAAAACTCATGGTTGTGCAGGATGTTGTTTTGTAAAATATGCAACCTTAGGAGAAGCTGATAGGGCTATTAGAGCCTTACACAATCAACATACTCTGCCTGGGGTGAGGTCCTTGGCCCCTTTTATTTATTTTTTTATGCTTATAACTGAAATGATTTTCATTCTCTTGTAACTGAAATGGTTGGACATTCTCATTGACATATTCACAGGGAGTGGGTCCTATTCAAGTCAGATATGCTGATGGGGAACGAGAACGCCTTGGTAACTATTTTACGTATTTGTAGGATTTGAAGATTGATCTGTAGCTTGCATGTCGGAATGTCTCAGTAGAATATTTATTTGGTCATTGGATGCTGTATGTTCTCTTGAACGTCCAGCCTTAAGCATGTGATGTCCATGGCAGTCAGACTTACTGAAACTTGTGGTTTTTGAATTTAGGTGCTGCACGCCCTTATTTACGGTGATTTTTCTCATGCTGTTTAATTTATAATGGAGAGGCATGCATCCCTTTCTTGGTACAGGCATAGGTGTCAAATATCAGTCTTTCAAAATCTTAGACGTGTTTATGCGCATTTCTCTCATGTGTTGCACACTCCAAGTATGTTTGTGTTGATGGTTGAATTCATTTCTCATAACTGAAACTCCAATAAATTGAAAAGAATTCAAGTAGACTTGTGATTTGTTAAATTTATTAGAAACAGTATGTTTTCCTGTGTGAGCATTAGCAGGAGAATGATACAAATGCTTAGTTAAGTTCGCCTGATTTGAAGAATAAAGCAGTCCATTGACAGAAATCTCTATATTTATCTGCACCTTTTATTATCCTATGTTGTGGAGGACACAGGGGATGAGGGATTATCCTTCATTATACAGAATGTTGCGTGCTTATGCTTCTTATCCATATATCGTCTAATTTATTCATAACAGATTTTGTTTCCTTAATGACAGGTGCAGTTGAGTACAAATTGTTTGTTGGGTCACTGAATAAACAAGCTACTGAAATGGATGTTCAGGAAGTATGTCATACGAACTTTTTATTTTATTTAATTATGCTGTCTTTTTCTTAGTCTGTTTATTCTTCTGGTATGAAAGAAAAGTTCTTCCTTTCTATGAGCTTTTGTAGCTTCACTCCAATCATCATGTCTTTTTTTCTTTTTTTTTTTTTCTTTGTTATGCAGAACTTATGTACACTGTACATCATCTACTAGTTTATTTTAGTTTAGTTTTTACTGTAGATTATACATGCTACCAAACTAGTAATATTTGTTTCCTTGGCAGATTTTTTCTCGATTTGGTCGAGTTGAAGATGTTTATCTCATGCGTGATGAGTTGAAGCAGAGTCGCGGTATGTCCCTTAGTTTCATTTATATGATCATTTGGGTTTAATGAATTCTTTTTTTTTTTTTTTTTTGGTTTCTTTTGTTACATTATATTATCAAAATCATATCTTTTAGATAGTATCTGTTTCGTTCTAACGTGTTTATAAGAAAACTACTTTAATTTCTTGTTCTCTTTTCATTCCTCAAGTATTTATTTTATTAATTTTGAAGGATGCGGATTTGTTAAATACTCTAATAGAGAAATGGCATTAGCAGCTATAGATGCTCTCAATGGAATTTATACAATGAGAGTAAGCATCGTTTTATTTTTTCTGAATGTTCTGTTTACTTATTATATTATCAAAGTATACGTATTGATTATCTATCTTCCACATCTTAGGGTTGTGATCAACCATTAACTGTTCGTTTTGCTGATCCTAAGAGGCCCAGGCAAGGGGCTGGAAACTCAAGGTTTTTCCTAAGACATGTTATGCATTTCTTTAAGTGCAAGCTTGTAAATTGAAAACTGGGATGTGAACAGAAAAGGGTCATGCCTTTGGTGGTTTGCTTTAGGTGTTTCTTTTGTTGAAGGGCATTTTTTTATATTTCACTGTGGATTAGAATTGATTGTGTATCTGTATGTTGGTTCATCTCTTGGCCTCTTGCGTATCTTTCTCATTGATTGAATTAGCCGTGGACTGTTTTTAACTTGCTTTCCTTTCCAGGGGTGGTGGTGCTCCTGCATTTGGAGATCCAGGCTTGGGTCCTTATTTTCAATCATCAGGACCTAGGTACTCTCATTCTGATTAACATGTTCTAAAAAAAATCTAATACATTAAGGCTTAAGCTTCAACCTTATTTTGTATGGCTTATTTTTTAGAGCTTCCATTTTCATGTTAACCATTCAGACCAGCACCCAACTTTGGTGATGCAATGGGGAATCGTGTTCGGCCTACTGCTTGGCACTCTATGAGCCCACACAATATGGGACCAACTTCTAATCCTGGTATTCAAAGTATGGGGTGTCAGTTGCTCCCTAGGTCTGCTGACCTAGCAATACCTTTTAATCCGGTAAGAATAATTGTTGTATGGCACGTTATTAGTTTTTACAATGAAACTGTGTTAATCAGCAACATTCCTATTTGATGGCATGTGGCTACATATTTTTTGGATGGAATGTTGAAGTCATTATTGTAGTCTGAAAAGCATACCCATTGAATATAATTCTGTAAGAAACTACTCTTAGGGTTGATTTCTACATTCTTAGTTTTTATGGTTAAGCTGGCAAATTCAATCAAAGCAAAGATTCTTTCATAAAAATTGTAAATAACCTAATTACATTTACCGTCATTTTGGTACTCCACCAAATGGAGCTCGAAAGCTTTGAATTGGTTGGTCATACTTTCTTCATTTCTATCCTATTTGGTCTTTTGCGTTTAGGCCTTTTGTAATGTTTCCAGCTGTGGATTTCATGTTACGTGGAAATTTTCTTATTTCTAATTTTATTTTACATGCAAACTCTTGCTTACTATACTCGTCAAAACATTAGGGTGGTCCTTCAGATGGTTCTCTTCCTGGCCGTGCAGTTTCAGCTTCATCTACTTCACAACAGGTTTGAGAAAATTGTATATGTTTTTTATGCTTTCTTAAATTGAATTAGGTTTGTGTTGTTTCAGGGATTTAATCAACCTTCGTCACAAGTTCCAACAGCTGGTAAGCAAGTTTCACCTTTACAGAAGGCTCTTCAATCACCTCAGCGCCTACCTCCTTTTCAACTACAACCTCTAGCATCTGTGTCATACTGCCAGACGCAGCCTGCGCATGTTAGTCAACTACAAGTTCCTCTTCCTGGTGCTCAGACCACCTTCAATCAAGCTCTTCCCTTGCAACATCTAGTTGGTTCAAGTGGTCGGTTACCTTCTCGGCCTCAGGTTCAGCAGAATGCTTCCTCTGCTGCAGTGCTACAAAACCCTTTGGGTGTCAACATACCATCCAATTTACAGCCCAATTCTTTGCCTACTACTGCAAACCAACAAAACTTGGCTGTTCCTACACAGCAGCAACTGGTTCAACCACGTCAGCAATCCCCTTCTCAGCTAGCTCAGATGCTGTCTCAGCAAACACCAACTTTGCAAGCAAGCTATCAATCATCTCAGCAGGCATTTTCTCAGCTGCAGCAACAATTGCACTTGATGCAACCTTTGGATCAGAGTATGACATTGCAGCAGTATTCACAGGCTTCTAACCAGCAGGTATGTGGGTCTATGATGGTTGGGTTTGAAAGTAGTGATATTTTTGCTGAGGTAAATTGGGGCTTACCATGTTGCTCTTAGGGAAACAAACAAAGGATCCATTTTATGATTTTCAGTTCAAATCCTTCAGAAAAATTTATTAGCTTTTTAAAAAATATTTCTGCAATAAAAATTAAGGATTTTGAATGCCTTTCTTATCCTTGGATCCTAATTCTACTCCATGTGCATCGGACATCTTGATGCCAACATGCCTTTCAAATCGTTAGTATCTGAACTGCTGTCTTCCCAAGAAATTTATTTGTGATGTCATCTGAAAGTTGTGCTGTTATTATTATATACTGAGGATTTTGCTTGGTCCAATCTCAGTGGGCTGGGATGACACAACAGACTGTTAGCGGCACCCCTGCTAATAATACATCCGGTACAGATGTTCCTTCATCTGCGTCTGCACCCACTGCACCAGCATTAAAAGTTGCTTCAGTAGAATGTCATTGGACAGAGCATACTTCGCCTGACGGATTCAAATACTATCATAACAGTCTAACGCTTAAAAGCAGGGTGAGACATTTATATGAGATTTGGCTGACTGTTGAGTTTTCCTTAATTAATTCATTCTCATGTGTTGTGATGAATTTATTTCTGTATCTATATGCAGTGGGAGAAGCCTGAAGAATTAATTTTATTTGAACAACAGCAACAAAAGCTGCCTGTTCAACAACCTCAAACTCAGTCACTCGCTGCTCAGCAAGCTTTGCAACAGATGGAGCTCCAACCCCAGGTACAAACACTAAACCGCCACCCTTCACAGCTACAGCAGCCATTTTTTCCTACATCGGTTAGTTTTTGAGTTTATTGACATGGATTTTATTGTTTTTAAATATTTAGTTGAGCCATTGCTAACGCTAATTTATGGAAATCCAGTATCCAGCTTCTGGAGTTAGAAATCAACAAAACACACAGGTAAATTTTATCTCAACAGCCCAGCCAAATAGAGAGAAAACCTTAAGACTTATTCTACTCTTTATGATTTTATATGCGTTTCAATCAACAGTCCTAAGAAGTCAAATTGTTTAGCAATAAAATTGCAGTTTTTTTTTTTGCAGCCTTCTTTTATCAGTTTTCTAAAGCATTTTTGTTTTCACTTTCTTTTAGGAGTTTATCGTTTCTTAAGATCTCACATTCTTTTGCATCTTTGGATTTTACAGGAACTTGGTTATGGACAATTACCAGTGGTACCATCACCCAATGATCCAGCACGCTTCCAACAGGTATCAGGTGTAGTAATTCTCTTTTTTTCCATCTCCTCTTCAATGATATTCATATCTTTGGTCTATTTGCTGCAGGGGCTTCAGACAGCGCAGCATTTAGCATGGAAAAATAAGCCATAAGGTTTTACTTTTGCTTGAATTTCCATTAGCTTTTTTAGCCCTGATGGTTGAGCAGTCCAGACCGTTGATTCTGCTTGTTTGTCTAGTATAGAAAGTAAAATTAGAGAAATAAAAATGTACAACATCTGAAATCACCTACCATCCAGATATTTAGGCAAAAGACCAGTCAAAAGTTGAAGCTTTTTTTTTTCTCTTGCTATTCGTCATCATATATCATGAATATGTTCATGTTTGCCGTAATAGCCCAGGAACCTAAAGTTGGAATCTGAGGTGAGTCTTCTTGGTGAATGCTCGACAACAAATGTAGCAAATTAGTCATGGCAAAGGTTGTAATCAACAGCAACTGCTTTAGGCTTAAATTAATACTAGGTCAGATGATATTGAATAGTTTTCATCTCAGAATTTAGTGGGAACCCTTTGCTTCCTGCCGTTACTGGCATTTTGAACTCCTGACTGTGCCATTAATATTCTGTATTTGTGCAAGTATAACATAATATTAGTTGCTTTAATAATCAGATACTTAGAAATACAGCTTACTTTTTGCTCCAAATTGACTTGGCCTTAATGACGTTTATGATCGATTGGATTGGATCCAAGATAGAGACTCATGAAGCTGGCTCTTAGTTAAAATGGTTCATCCACTTTTGGGTGATTTTGGCAACGTTTGGGATTTTTTAAACTCTTGCACATTCTCTTTTCTCAGTTTTTTCTAGGCCTCGATCTCCTTGTATTGGGAAAAATAATACTTCTGACCCCTAGTTGAATTCACTCTAGTTTGATAATTGGGAAAATCTTCAACCATTTTCAATTGGGGGATGGGAAGGGTTTCAACTTTCAGCAAGTTTCAAGGGTTAACTAGGTTAATGCTTGTTACTATTAGTGATAAACATGGAGTGGGAAAGCATGTAAGCCATAACTAAGTTACAACTCCTTTACGGCCTACCTAACAACGATGGCGACGGCGTTAACTAATTAACAACCCGGCAATTCCTACGAATCTCGACAGCAGTTCCAGTTAGTGGGCCTAAGCTTCCCATTTTCAACATGGAATTCTTAAAATCCTCAAAGAAGGCCAAAGGGTCCTCAGCATAGGAGAGTACAAGTTGGCGACTTCGATAATCAGTGACGAGGGCCTGGTCGCTTGGTAGCAATCCCTCACCAGAAAGAAGGTTAATGTAGTACTGGTTATCAAATGTTGCTGGGCTCACTAGATCAAGTTGCGCAAGCCTAGTGTTCCCGTCTGTTTCCGAGCAAAGTTGCTGCAGATTTTGACGGAAATCCAGGTTAATATCTGGATCATTCGAGCCTTGAAGCCGTGAGCTAAATGTGGAGCATCGAGCCATTCCCATCGTGTGAGCACCTGCCCCAATGCCAAATAGTTTTTCACATTTTATTTATGTTTCTCAATAAGCTAAGCTTTTCCCTGAGAACATTCGAGACAATAAAATGCAAGGTGAATTGTACGAAAATAATCACCGGAGAGTGCAATCATGTCATTGAATGAAAGTCCAACATTTTGGAACTTGGAAACAAGTACTGGCACAGTTGAATTTGGGCCTGGAATGTTGTTTGTTGCTGCTGTTTTGCTAGCACCCAAGCTGTCTTTTCTTCCCATCTGGACTTCCCAACTTGGACCCCCTGACTGCAAATCCAAATTTTACGTTCTCAAAACTTAAAAAGAATGAAAAAAAATTTTTTAAAGAAGAAAAATCTGTAAGTTCATGCATAATTTTAGGCTTCAAACTTACCAAAACGACAGAGTCTCTGGCAACTGTTGCAAGAATATCAGCACAAGAAACAGTTTCAGGGCAAACAGATTCAAGCTCAGATTTAATTGCATCGATCACTTCGAACCCTCTCAGGGAATTCAAGTTTGGTGGTGCAGTTTTCTCACCAATGAAATCCTCATTATCATCCAATAACACTGAAGCATCACAACCCTGCCGAAAGGAAAAAAAAAACACTTACATCCTATATTAATTACGTTACAACAAAATCTAAAAGAGAGAAAAAATATACACTAGTAGCACAAAAAAGAGTCTTGACTTGCATTAACAAAGCAATCATGGAAATGAAGACGAAGCAACGAAGCAGCCATTCGAGAGTCTTGAGAAACTGCATTTTCTACCCAAGAGAAGATGATGGGTTCCGCCTCTGGGCAGCTATTTTTGTACAAGTTAAACTGCAGCACAATACTAATGTCGTCAGCACATGTTTCGTTCAAAGTGTTCGGCACTTTGGCCAATGCAATGGAATGCTGCAGAAGAAGCATTACCAAACCCAAACATAAAACCAAGTATTTGTCCATCTTTCTACTGTTAATAGTTTGAACACTGCAACTGAAGATTGCCTTATATATATATATATATATATATATATATATATATATATTTGATATAAAGGGATTGAGAGCATCTAAGTTAAAAAGGGTGGTTAAATGAAGAAGCAGTCAAGCCATTGGAAGAAGTCAAGTTTTATATATACTTCGTCATGAAAAAACCATATTATATACCTAACGCCATGTGCTGCCGCTGCTTTTAGGCTTTTCAACTATAACAGAAGACGGCAATCTGCCATTATTGTTGTATTTTGTCGAGAGAGAGAGAGTGTTTAGTAGATTGGTGATTTGGATATATTCTCTAGTTGTCATGATCAAGAAAGGAACTCTAAATTTCATATCGATTATGTATTAGAATTGCATTCGGATATCCAGATGTTCGCGTTATCTTCAACCCTATGAAAAGCCATTTATGGAATGAATAAAAGTAGAT